>PVKA01050374.1:0-12689 GCA_004027165.1 Ctenomys sociabilis | reverse complement strand
CATTCCTCTTGCTCCCAACCCTCTAGCACTAAGGCATATTTATGTATGTGTGAACATGCACACACACACACATGCACACACACATATACGTGTACGCACACACACACACACACACACACACGCCCTCCCCCCAGTATGTTGAAAATCATGCACTCATTCTGATATCTCCAAAACCAGCTCCACACCACTGAGGTCAGCCATCCTCATTTTTCTCCCTTTCAAATGTCTTTTCCCCCTGCCATTTTCATAATTCTCTTTGCCATCCATAGAAAACAATCACACCATGTTTTATTGGTAGATGAAAATTAGATAGAGAGTTTCTTGGATTGTAAACAAATGGATTAAGCAATTAGGACTAGAATCCAATACATACTTCCCCTGCCTTCATTTTGCTCTGCAAAACTCTAACTCCAACTTGATCTTCTACATTTGCACTTATGATAAGAAGCAGGCAGAAGTTGGAAAGGGGAAGAAATCAGGGATTTGCTTGCAGAGCACGTAGGGCAGCTGAGCCACCATGGCACACAGCAGGCTGTTTGCTGTCACTGAAAGCTCACTGATGCTTAACCATCTCTGACCGGGGACATCTACCAATGGAAGAGTGATTCTCTAGAACTATATGCAGTAACAGCTTCAGTCTCAAAGCCAAAAACAATTATTGAATGACGTTAATCATTAATACTTCTCATCTTTAATAGGCCTAGGAACATTTTCTCCTAGGTAGTTGGGCTCTGAATTGTGGCCAGTGACTATTTGGAAAGCACTCTCATTTATGAAAAGTCAATGTTCCTTTTAATTAAGGAGGCTTAGGAGAACCAAAAAAGCACTTTTCCCATTGTACTGTTTGCAATTGTTCCTCATTAGACAATACAGGTTGCCATTAGCTTTGTGTAATTCAGGTCCCATTTTAAATGCTGCAGAGGTTACCGCAAAAGTCTGAGTTAGGACGGCTACTTGGCTCTCAATTATTAATGAAATCAGTGCCCTGGATGCCAGCGGGAGCACTGTCCTAGGTAAAGGCTGGAAAGGAAATCATATTAGTGTGGAACTTCCTCTCCTCAGGGGCTCCTCTTATATTACATTATTCACTTGGCTATCTCCTGTCAGGAAGATGGAACTGTTGGCCATCATCTCATCCCGGGGCGGAACCAAGGGGATGAGTGGTGGGGTTCGTGATGGCATCAACTCGCAGGCCTCCGTGTCGCACTGACATCGCCTTGGTCTAATTCAGCGTCCACAGAACGGCACGAACGGGCAAACATAGCAGAGTGGAGAGGAGGTCTCGGGAACGCTGAGCGGCGCTCCACCCGGCAGGCAAGCTTTCATTTCTCCTCTTTGGGACCTGCCCCGGACCACTGGCAAGGGTGATGGCTCCTCCGTGGCTCTGCATTCTGGTGGCTGCTACTGGTGAGTCCTATGTACGATCTTCCGGGGCACCCAGTGTCAACCCCAAGAAGCTGCAGACAATACGTCAGTCATTCAGTTTTATCCATTGCATGTGAAATGGAGGTCCTGCGAAGCTGCTCAGGGACCAATGTTCTTTTTTTTTTTTTCTGACCTTGTCCCTATCATCACCCACATAGGTATTGCCCCCTATGGAGAGAATTTGGAGTTGTAGCTGAAATTGGCTCTGTGTTGTTGTTGTTGATGGCTCTCTGCTTCTCAGGAAATCATACTCTGTGTAGCAATTTATAAGAACTTAGGCACTTTCAGATTTGTTTTTATGTATAGTTAATATATTTTTATTACCCAAAACAGTCTTAGGTTCATTATAAGCTTTTAAAATTTTAACAATAAAAGCTTATAATGAGAAGGAGTCCTGTGAATTTCTCATGGATACAGACATGCATGTATATTTTGGTATTACAGGCTCTATACTCATTCTTACAAAATCTACGTAGGTGATAAGTATACCTCTAGGGACAAGTACTAAGAAATCACAGATTGAGCTTATAATTCCTCTTTAAAATGCCCTAAAAACTTTTTAAATTTCTAGAACTATACTTCCATGGTGCTGTTATGAATTCCTGCTTATTGAACTATGTTATTCAGGATACAATGAACTCCGCAGATGTGGATCACCTACGAGTCTGTGCAGCTGGTTCCCAGCACCCTACTTTCTTGGGAGCTCTCCTACAGCTTCACTCTGAATTTGCAAGTTTTAAAATGTAACTGGAGGGCTGGGCATATAGCCCCCTAGTAGCCAAGAAACTGGAACTTAAAAGAAAAAAATAAAAAAGAAGCTGAAACTATTTTTTGTTTGGGTAGAGAAGAAAATAGCCCACTTACTAAAGCATAAATGTCCCGGATGTTTAAAGGATCAAAGCATGCTTTAATTATAAAAATAAACAGGAAATTTCATTAAATAACAAATGAGTTTCTTAGCAGAAAACATTTGTCCACATTGAGCTAAAATAAAATAGAAAAATGGAAGTAGGATATATATATATATATCTCATATATATGATCTTAGGATCTTAGGGAAGGGCCTATAGGGTTTTCAGGGTCTCACTAGTACACTGGACTTGTAGTGATCCACCTATTTACAACCTCCCAAGAGCTGGGATTACGGGAGTGCACCACCACACCTGGTCTCAATTGCTATCTCTTTGCGCCCCTGAGGCAGGGCTGGTATAGCAGGCCTGGGGATCGAACTCCTGACTCCTGCATCTTCTTGCAACCGCTCTAATCTGCTGACTTATTTGGCCAGCCCTGGAAGAATATCTTCTTAATGGTATCTCTTTTCTTTGTCTTTCTTTTTTGGCAGAACCGGGGATTGAACTCAGGCTCTTGCACTGGCAAGGGAAGCGCTTATTCTACTGACCGTCTCCCCAACCCCTGACGTTTTTTCTTATGTTTTGTGTTTAGCTTTCTTTTTACTCTAAACATGGCAGAAAGGTGTTTTAGGCATGTCTAATCACAAGTACTATGCCACAAGCCAAGCTGAGGCCACTTGAGGAAAGGAAATCTGCCCTCTAGCCGTCCACTGGGTCACTGCTGAGATGATTTGTAAATGAGAGAGCCTTGAGTTGGTCACAAATACCTAGCTGCTCTGTGTACCGGAGTAGAAGGTCTAGCTTCGGGTCATTGTCATCAGCTGTCTGGGTAAGTCAGTTAATCTTCCCAGCACTCAGTTTCCACAAGATCACTTATTTTCTAGATATTCATGAAAAGCAAGTAAAACTATGAAGTGTGAAATTACAATGCATATATGCTACTGATGTGAATCCACGCCCAGGAAGTAGCCCTGGCTGTGTCTGCCCACTCTCGTAGCCGCGCACCTGCCAGTCGTCCTTTCCAGGGCTAACTCACTGGGTCATGACCCAGTAGACGTCTTCTCAGGAGGCAGGTCAGTAAGGGGCTATGCTGAACAGTGTGAGCTTTGGATCCAGACTAGATGCTTATAAATTCCAGTCCTTTTGTTTGCAAGCTGTATGACCTTGGGCAGTGCTGACTGACCTCCCTTAACCTGTGGTGTCCCAGTTACAGTAATTACACACTTCTCATAGGACTGTACAATACTTAGTTCGAAAGGTTGTTGTAGGGGCCGGGGAGATGGCTCAGTAGAATAAGTGCTTCCCTGGCAAGCACAAAGGTCTGAGTTCAATCCCTGGTTCCACAAAAAAAAAAAAAAAAAAAAAAAAAAAAAAAAAAAAAAAAAAAAAAAAAAAAAAAAAAGAGAAAAATTGTTGTAACTGGGGCTGGAGAGACAGCTCAGCAGTTTAAGCACTTGCCTGGCAAGTGCAAGGACCTGGGTTCAATCTGTGGTTACCCCAGGTGCGCTGAGCTGGCCTCTGAAAGCAAGTGTGGTGGTACATGGCTATAATCCCAGTGCAAGGGAGGCTGAGACAGGAAGATCACTATAAATCTGAGCTGTGTGGCAAAGCCTTGTAGTAAATAAATTAAAACTTTTTTTTTTTTTTTTTTTTGTATTTTAGGGAAGGGTCTACAGTGTGTTCAGGGTCTTACTACTAGACTGGACTTGTAGCGATCCACCTATTTACAGCCTCCCAAGAGCTGGGATTACAGGATGCTCCACCATGCCCAGTTGCAATCGCCATCTCAGTGTGCCCCAGGGGCAGGGCTGGCACAGCAGGCCCAGAGATTGAAGTCCTGGCCCTTGCCCCTGCTTACCATTTGGCTAGCCCAATAAAATATTTTTTAAAAAATTAAAAATAAAGATGATTGTAATTGTTATAAGATCATTCATACAAAGGGATTAGCTTACTGTATGGCACACAGTACACATTCAGATTTCTTTTAAACCATGGATTCAGTAAAACCATTCAGCTAAATACATATTTCCTTGTAATCTCTCAGATGTATGTCTAGCTGTGTTATAAAGATAGAGATGAAGGGCTGCGAGATAGGTCAGCAGTCTCAAGTGCCTTCTTAGGAAAGCTTAGGCAGGGACAGGGGCTGAGCAGGCCAAAAAATAAATAAATACATGAAAAAATAAAAATAAAAAACAAGGGCCAGGCAAATAGCTCGGCAGATTAATTGAGACTGTGCATGGTGGTGCACACCTGTAGTCCCAGCTCTTGGGAGGCTGTAAAGAGATTGCTATGAGTCTGATGTAGTAGTGAGACCCCAAACACCCTGTAGACCCTTCCCTAAAATAAAAAAAATTAAAACAAAAAAGAAGGAAAACAGAGGAATGATGCTGTTACATTCGTCAGGTCTTTATTTTTTTGACTGAACTAGGGATTGAACTCAGGCCCGTGAGCTTGCCAGGAAAGCACTTATTCTACTAAGCTATCTCCTGGCCCTTATTTTGATTTTTATTAGCTCACAGAATGATCACACTCCTCATGGGAGCTGACACAGGTGCAGAAGACACCTCACTTCTTTTTGCATCCTCTTTCCCTTGTACTCTTCTTATCTTCTGCTGTTTAAATCTCTCTTCACCTACAAGTGCCCCAGAGCTCAGTCCCTGACACACTCTGTCTTCTGAGATTGCAGGAGTGAATTATTTGAAACCAATTATTAGCATTCAGGAGGACAGTAGCAGTGAGGCATCTTTCCTGGGTCGGTTGATAGCTTCCATCAGCGTATGTTGAAACATCACTGAACTGTGAGTCATTTAGTGCTCGTGTGAATGTCACATTAGCTTTCAAGGGGCATCATTTACTGTTAATTAATGGTCACTTAAATCCTTAATCTTTCTCCTGTAATTGATCTTTCTCCTCAGGCAAATTTGCATTCACAGTAGAACTGTAATTTATTATTTCTTACCATCTTAAACAAAGAACTCCTTCCCCTTTTGGTTTACATGCACTTCCATTTGATTATACTTTTTCTCTTTCCATTACTTGTTTCTCTTTTATTCTTGGTCCTAGGTTCCAGAACTTTTTCTCTTCACCGAAGAAAATATGTGTCTATCCCCAGGAGGCCTAGGGACTGATTCCTAAAAAAGCACAGAAGAAAGGAATTGGAGCTTTTTTGAGCTCTTTTCTAAGAACTATGATTTTTTTTTTTTTTTTTTTTGTCTTTTTGAGACAGGGTCTCACTATGCAGTTCAGGCTGGCCTTAAGCTCACTTTGAGCTCAGGCTGGTCTCGAACTCACAGCAATCCTCCTGCCTCAGCCTCCCGAGTGTTGGGATTACAGGCATGTGCCACCACGCCCGACTCTAAGAACTATGATTTTAATACTGTCACAGATAGCTTCTTGAGTTGAATCATGCACCTTTCAGCACTAACCCAACTGAGACTTGAACCCTTAAGACATGATTTCTCCTCAGAAATCATTCCCGGTGTATCTAGCTTTGGGGTTTTGAGTCTGTTGCAAGATCCTGCCTCTTCAATGTATTTGAGATGAACCCAACCTTGGCTCCTTGGCACTGACCTATGGTACTTTTCTCCTTTGGTCCTGGGAATCCAACTCAGGATGTTGCACTTGCCAGGCAGGTACTGTGCCACTGAACTATACTGCTAGTGCTTGCCTATAGTATTTTTTTTTGGATGATACTTAGGCAATCTCAGTCTTGGCATAGTAAGAAAAGCATCTGATTAGATCAATTATATCACCCTGGCTAGAGTAGTATAGTCAATAATAACAAAGGCATCAAGCACAGCCTAGAAAATGACAACCCGTGGTGACTATTAATTTACCACCTAGTTCACTGTGTGAACTAGATTTGTGGTTATATAACAAAATATAAAACAGGCTGGGGATATAGCTCAGTGGCATAAGCGCTTGCCTGGCAAGCACAAAGTCCTGAGTTCAATCTCCAGTACTGTAAAAATAAATGAATAAATAAATGCATAAATAAATAACTAGAAATTTGTATGCAGTAAATATGCCCTCAGCATAGTGATTTTACCTTCAGTGGAGAAAATTTAAAAGGGATTAAGGAAAAAAATAGAGAAATAGAAGAAGAGATTACCAGCAAGCCTGCATGACACAGGAAGATCATACAGACTTTGGGAAACCAATGAAGAAGTCAGGAGGGAAAGAAGGAAGAAATACACACAAAAATAGAACATGACAACAAAAAAACTAGAAATTTTGTTCACACTCATATAAACACAAGAAAAGACAAAACAATATGAAACAAAACAAAAACAAAAGGCTGGGGATATAGCTCAGTGGCATAAGCACCCATTTGGCAAATGCAAGCTCCCGAGTTTGATCCATACTACCAGAAAAAAAAAAAAAAAGAATGAAGAAAATGTCCACTTGAAATGTCTCTTTAAGCACTGGCCAAATAGCTCAACGGATTAAAGCACCTGAAAGCAGGCACAGGGGCCAGGGCTCTCAATGCTGAGACAGCCATGGAGACTGGGCGTGGTCAGTGAGTGACAACTTCTGCCATGTTCTTGGGACCCCCAGACCCAGCCCAAGCCCAGGCCCTGCGAGTGTGTGGGAGAGCCTCCCTTCTCCCCTATTCCCCCTTGTCCCCTTCAGACCCAGCTCAGGCCTGGCATACAGGCCTGGGGTGAAAATATGCAGCTGCAGTTCCTGCAGAGAGACTAGGGGACAGAACCACCCAGCTAGTCCACGAGCAGAACATCTTGCCAGAGAGGCACAACAGGTTCACTTCCAAGGCTGCAGCAGGAAGGAGCTGAGCACAGCAACCAGACCCAAGCCAGGCACAACTGGATGAATTCAAACCTTGTAGATCTGCACCAAAATTTCAGTAGGTGCTAAGGTTATAACTGTACCAAAGCTCTACAACAAAGACCAGAGGACAGTGCTATACAAAATGACAAAGAGAAGGAGCAAAATGCAATCTCAGACCCCAAGCCCACCATAACAAGTGCAGAGGACACTAGCACAGAAACTGGGCGTGGTGGTATGTGCTTGTAATCCCAGCTCTTGGGAGGCTGTAAACAGGCAGATCCCTATGAATCGGATCTAGTGGTGAGACCCTGAGCACCCCGTAGACCCTTCCCTTAAATACAAAAAAAAATAGTCATTGCTGTCACTGGGAAATGAAGTAGGCAGACAGAGGTCAGATCTGTGTTGCTTCATCCCGGCAAACCTGCCCTGTCCACTAAAGTTCAGACTGGATTTTTTTTCAAAGTATTTAGGACATGGTCTCACCACACAGATCAGACTTGCAGTGATCCTCCTGTTTTCAGCCTCCCAAGCGTTGGGATTGCAGGCATGTGCCACCAAACCCAGTCTGTAGGCTGGCTTCTAGTGGTGAGGCCGGGACTGGATTTGTTTAGCTTGTAACACTCTGTGTGTCTCCTGCCAGCTTGAACTCAGTTCGTTGTGTTTTGAGCTCAGTTCTGCATCATGCTGAGCCCCTCAACAGAGCTGGCCCCTCTGGGCTCTGAGCTCTGAGGCCCTTTTCCAAGAAGCCGCTGGCCAAGACCTCTCCAGGGACACATCTGAACCTGAATAACTTGGCAGCCACTGCAGGCTCCTTGTCCACTGCTTGAATCCACTGGTGTATTTCTTTTTTTTTTTTTTTTTTTTTTTTTTTTTTTTTTTTTTTTGTCTTTTTGAGACAGGGTCTCACTATGCAGTTCAGGCTGGTCCTAAGCTCACTTTGTAGCTCAGGCTGGTCTCGAACTCACAACAATCCTCCTGCCTCAGCCTTCCGAGTGCTGGGATTACAGGCATGCGCCACCACGCCCGGCTCCACTGGTGTATTTCTCCATGGAGGCCTGCAGGGTCTGTAGTGGTTACTGTGCACCTGCAGGTTCAGGCTGTCCCTCCCACGCCAAGCCAGGACTCAGGGAGAAAGTGCCACTTGCCATCTCCTTCCTCTTTGCTGAAGTCTCTCTCTCTTCAGTCTCTTCAGTTCTCCCTTCAGACACTTTCCAGGTCCTGAGGACCCATTTTCCTCCTTCTTATCTTCCCTGCTATATTCCAGCGTCTGAACACTAAATCTCAGAGTGCCTCTTTCTCTGCCGTTCACCATTCCACCACCTTCCCAGAAGTCCCCAACTGAGACTTGAATTGAGAGACTCCCAGTGAGGTAAGATGAGACAGCTGAAAGCAAAATTTTTAGGAAGAACGTGGGGCCAGCTTTGCTTTATGTTCCTGACTCCCCTCCCCTGGAGTACGCCAGTGAGAAACATCCTCAGCTGGAGAGATCTGCAGCACACTTTTTGATAATAACAGTTCACAGAGCCCCTAAAAATGGCGCCCACTGCGAGCCGCCCACCCGAGTCCTGCGTGCCTGAGCAACCAAAGCCGTTCAGTCATCTTCTTGGGTGAACAGTTAGAGAGTTAAAATGCTCATTAGATTCTTAGCTGATAATGAAAGTGAACATCCGCACTTCTTGCCGTGCATGTGGGAGTGCGCCTCTGGCAGTGTTGCTAGTATTTTGGTCACACTGACATTGATAAATCATAGAAATTGCTGCCAGTGGCAGCAAGTGACACGACATTATTCATAAAGAAATGGGCATACACAGGATTGTCGCACAGGGAGAAGCAATCTCATTTACAGTTTCCTGCTGGACCTCTGAGGCTTTTAGCAGCTCATCAAAATAACCATCAAAACCACTGAGAGCCCAGGCAAATTCACACGCAGGACACTCCGGCTAGAGCTCATCACGCACCCTGTCAGGAGGTGGGTGATTTGCTTCAGCCCAGTGACTTGGTGGAGCTTTGAATCCCCCAGGGGCTGGAGAAGATTGTGAGCAAAATATCCTTTTGCGATTCAGAGAGAGTCCTCACAAATTTATCACTTCCAATTGTCGGTGTTCATTTCTCTTGCGTTCTGTCCCCGGCCTCCCCTCCTCGGCACAAGTCACTGTTCCTCTACAAATCAAGGTTCCTGGGTCAGAGCAAATGGTTGTTCCCTGGAACCAGAGAGAATTTTTCCGAAACAAAGATCTCATTTTCTGACAAGTGCATTTTATTTAAAGGCAGGCAGTGTGAGAAAAGAGACTTATGAGAAAAAAAGTGTGAATTGGAACCTCAATTTTATTATCTAGGAATGCATACGGGTTTCTTTAGGCTCAATAGTTTGTCCACTACAAATGGAAACAATAAAAAAAAATAAAATGGGGGTTAAGATCTGGCTTAGCACATGGGTGAGGTTTTTCTCTTCACTGGGGCAGCAGGGAGTGATAAATAATGAAAAAATTCTGTCCCCAAGAAGATGACTGCTGGGCCAGGGAGATAGCTCAGTAGAATAAGCACTTGCCTGGCGAGTGCAAGGTCCTGAGTTCAATCCCCAGTACCAAAAAAAAAAAAAAAAAAAAGATGACTGCTATAAGGTGGAATTATGGGTAGTTTGCATTCTTGGAGATGTGTTGATTTATCTATCTTTACAATGAGATTTCTCTATTGGACACTCAGGCTGCCTACTTACTTTAAATAAATGTCTGCCAATAGGGCCGACCAGATAGCTCAGCAGACTAAAGTGCCCGCTTAGGCAGAGTGGAGGGGCCAGGGTTCAGTTCTCACCATGCTGTGCTGGCCCTGCCCACTGGGTGTGCTGAGACAGTGATTGAGACTGGGTGTGGTGGCACGTGCCTGTAATCCCAGCATTTGGGAGGCTGAAAGCAGGAGGATCTGACTATGAGTCTGATCTGCATAGTGAGACCCTGTATACATTTAAATAAATAAATAAATAAATGTATGTCTGCCCAAGGGCCCACTAGCTACCTAAATGTGTGCGGACTGTATTCTACCAAGAGCTATCGTGTTCTCATCTATTGAGAATCTCCTATAGACGCCTTTTGTTTAAATCTTCACAGTGAAAGCTTTCTTTTCCAGGGGTTCTAGCCACGGGTTCGCCTCACACCAGGGATTCTGCCCTGCGTCACCTCACCACACAGTTACTGCAGCGGTACCACAAAGAGGTGAGGCCAGTGCACAACTGGGCCGAACCCACCACCGTCTACCTTGACCTGTTGGTCTATGCTGTGCTGGATGTGGTAAGGACCACCTTAGCCTTTCTTATTCTTGTCCCTCTTTTTGTTGTTGCTTGTTTGTTTTGGTTTTGCTGTACCAGGGATTGAACTCGGCATTTGCCAGGCAGGTGCTTATGCCACTGAGTTATCTCCCTGGCCCTTGTTCCCCTCTTTGAAAGCTACCTGCAGTTAATATGGGAGCCTGGAAGAGGTTTTATTCCCAAGACCGGTTGAACTTTTGCAGAAGTTGTGCTAGATTCATCTTAGCAGTTCACATGAGGTAAAAATTGATTTGACCCATCATGCTTTATAGCCTCCCGCTTACAGCGTAAAAGACAAATAGTATAAAAATACCACAGTATTAAGATGTGGTAGGAATCATGGTTGTAGATTATAGTATATATTTTGTGACTATTGCTAAAATCCAGGATGGTAATAGGTATCTTTTCCTGGGATTCACATTTGTTAGTGGAAATAGCAGATTTAAGAAAAGATCTCTTGAGCCGGGTGTGGTGGCACATGCCTGTAATCCCAGCACTTGGGAGGCTGAGGCAGGAGGATTGTTGTGAGTTCGAGATCAGCTTGAGCTACAAAGTGAGTTTAAGGCCAGCCTGAGCTGCATAGTAAGACCCTATCTCAAAAAGACAAAAAAAAAAAAAAAAAAAAAGAAAAAAGAAAAGATCTCTTACATTTTATCTGAAAAATGAAAGAGAAACATGCTCTAGTCCCATATGTTTATAAAAGGGCCTCCGTACCTAAGGTGTTTCCCACAAGTGGCAGGGAGGACTCCTTTGTTAGAGTGTCACTTTCCTGTTATTTCTGAAAAATAGGTCATAAGGAGGAAATAGGAAAAGTTATGTTAAATTGTTAGCAGAGCTCTTAGTAAACCTCCATAAATGACGGCCTAAAGATCATCTCCTCCTGCCTCTTTGTCTTTTTTCCTGACTACAGATCTTCTACATCAGCAGATCCCAGGTCTATGTTGATTTCTCTGAAAAACAGACTTTTAAGCTTTGTTCAAGTCATTGAATAATTTTTTAAAAAATTAATTCTTGAAACTTCCTTTGTGATGGGTATTGAACCCAGGGCTTCACATATAGGAAACAGGCATTCTGTTGCTGAACTAGAGCCCCATTCCTCTTTTGGAAATTAAGACATAAATACAGGTATTGAAATATACAGCTTGGGGCTGGGGAGATGGCTCAGTAGAATAAATGCTTGCCTGGCAAGCACAAGGGTCTGAGTTCAATCCCCAGTTTAAAAAAAAAAAAAAAAAAAAAAAAAAAAAAAAAAAAGTACAGGCTTAAGGAGTATAGTTGGATAAATGACTTTGATAACTACACATCCAAATAATTCAAACCTCTATCAAGGAATAAAGAGTTTAGTCATTCTAGAAACATCTTTTGTTCCCTTCCTACTTCTTCCTCGTCACCTGCATCCACAGACAAATACGATTTTGATTTCCTCCATCAGCAATGAGTTGTTTTCAGTTCTAGAATTTCATATGAGATATATTCTCGTCTTGGCCTTTTTGGGTTGGTACTTTCCTAGGGGTCCAAACAGTGCCCTTTTGGACACTGTTGCCCTTTTGGACTCTGAAAGAGCTAAATGCTGCATTTCTAGTCCACTAATAGGCATTTGTGAAAGGAATGTGACATTTCATTTTATACATTTTGTACAGGGTCTCACTACACAGCTTGGACTCATAGTAATCCTCCTGTTTCCAGCCTCCCCAGGGCTGGGGTCACACGTGTGTGCCACCACACCCAAACTCAGTCGCTGGTCTAGCACACTCCGGGGTCGGGGCCAATGGGGCATGTGGGACCAGGAATCAAACCCCGGTCTCTGCAGTTGCCGAAGCAGGCACTTAGTCCACTAAGCTATCTGGCTGGCCCTGGAATTTGACATTTCATTCAAGTTGTCAAATTTATTGGCTTCAAATTGTTCAGAGTTTGTTTTTTGAACCATCTCCCCAGTCCCTAGAGTTTTCCTTTTGATTAATTTAGTATCTATTGTATTTCTAGTGACGCAGCCTCCTTTATGCTTCACATTGCTTCTGTCTTGCTTTGCTTTTTTCTTTTTTCTTTTCTTTTCTTTTTGTGGCAGTGTGGACTGAACCTGGACCCTTCACACTGAGGTACATTCCCAGCCTAAAGTGCTGGGATTATGGGGTGCACCACCAGGCTCGCTCATGCCTCATGTTGGTAACTTGGTTTTTCTCATATTTTTCCCGTGACTAATCTTGCCAAAAGTTTATCAATTTTGTTTGTTTTTTCAAAGAATCAAGTTTGGGCTTTGTCACTTTCTCCTATTATTTGTTTTCCATTTCACTGATATCTGATTTTGATCTTTTTTTTTCTTTCTT
>PVKA01050373.1:0-12759 GCA_004027165.1 Ctenomys sociabilis | reverse complement strand
TTTTTTTTTTTTTTTTTTTTTTTTTTTTTTTTTTTTTTTTTTTTTTTTTTTTTGTCTTTTTGAGACAGGGTCTCACTATGCAGTTCAGGCTAGCCTCGAGCTCACTTTGTAGCTCAGGCTGGTCTCGAACTCACAACAATCCTCCTGCCTCAGCCTCCCGAGTGCTGGGATTACAGGCATGCGCCACCACGCCCGGCCCATAGCTTTTTTTTTTTTTTTTTTTTTTTTCAGAAACGGGGATTGAACTTGGGCCCTTGCGCTTGCAAGAAAAAATAAACTTAAAAATTTTTAGATGTTCTTTCTTGTTATACAAGTCTTATTTTTGTTGCAAATGTGTTTATGGTACATAGATCTTGTACACACACTTCATAGGGCTTACTGATCTAGAAAAATGACAGTGAGCTTTGCTGGGCTGGGTGAGCGGGAGGGCAGCGGGGAGCTTGTTCCATGTGAGCCAGTCGGCGATGAGCTCATCATCTTTGCACTCAAGGCAACCAGTGCAGTAGCACGGCACATCGTGTGAGCAGGTCTGTGGTAATGTTTTCATTGTGTGGCTCGCTGAAGTATAGATCGCAGTGGGGGTCAGGCTTAAATGAAGACTGTCATGTGTTTCTCCTAAAATAGTTGTTACTGTAATCTTATATTTTTCTCTATATTTTTATTTATTTTTGTGGTACCAAGGAATTGAACTCAGGACCAGTGCTTGCCAGGCAAACACTTCTTCTACTGAGCTATCTCCCCAGCCCCATTTTTTTTTTTTTTATTTTGAAGAGTAAAAACAAACACAAAAGCAAATAACAGAAACACAGACAAACAGGGTAACATACATGTGTTACAGATGTTCAAAGCAATAGCAAATTAACAATGTTATACTATTTTTATTGTCAAATCTGTTGCTCAGATTATTTTTCTTAATAGTATAGTTGAAACCTGAAACTAATCTCAAAAAAGCAGACTATTGTTGTTCAGCTAAATCACTATAGGGACCGGGCATGGTGGCGCATGCCTGTAATCAATCCCAGCACTCGGGAGGCTGAGGCAGGAGAACTGTTGTGAGTTCGAGGCCAGCCTCAGCTACAAAGTGAGCTTAAGGCCAGGCTGAACTGCATAGCAAGACCCAGTCTCAAAAAGACAAAAAAAAAAAAAAATCACTATAGGCATTATTGATATTATGTACACACACACTTAATTTTTGTGAAAGTTGAGATTAGATGTCATTTCTCTAATCGCCCCCAAAAATTGTTAATGTTTTATACACACAGATGTACTTAAATGTTGAAGCTCCTCTTAGTTTGGATGAGAAATTATAAGCATGATGCAAATGAGCTGGGAATGTAGCTCAGTAGCATAGTAAGGAAGAAGCGTGATACAGAAGAATTAACATGGAACAGGTTGCAGTTAGCTTACATATGTTACAGTTAATGTATTGTATTTCATTTTCCCAGCCAGTACCATATTGGTGTTATGTTTCCTAACTTGTAATTTTGGTTTCATGATTTGGGCATAGAATTGCCATAAAAAAGTTGATTTGCATCTGAAGAGGTTTCTGGCTTGGTAATACCTTCCATGAGAGACCAGAAGGTAGGCTTGTGAGAGAAGAGGCAAGGAACAGCTCCCTTGCCCTGTGATTGGAGCAGCAGCAATGCAGGTATGGCTCCTGCCCGGCATGATAACAGCATCCAACTTACAACAGCTCAGGCAGTAATCCAGGGCTTTCAGGGATTATGGTGAAGTTTTTTGGTAATTTATTTAGTGAATCGTACTCACCATTGACCATGGTGCAGACACAAACAGGGTGGAGTGGCTGCCAGGAAGGAGCCACTAGGAAGTAGCAGGTCAGATGCCAAGTGTCTTGAATGAATAAGACAATTATTTTGTCTTCACATTTTCCAGATTTGTAGTTTCAAGGTAAAGAACTTTTATTTGGTCAATATAATGTTTACTTTTGGTATGATTTATTAGCTTTCGTTTCTTATTTGTTTTTTGAGACTAAGCTTCAATAGGTCCAATCTTATTTTTGTAACTCAGAGTGTCTTAAACTTACTAAATAGCCCAGACTGACTATAAACACATGGAGATCCTTCCACTTTTGGATTCTGCAAGGATGAAACAAGAAAATTGCTAGTTGAAGCCATCTCAGCCTGGATAACTTTGTGAGGCCCAGTCTCAAAAGGCAGTCGCTAGCATTCATTTTGTAGTCTAGTATACTTCACTCACACTTCCCATTTCACCCATTGTGCCCTACATGCCAGTGGCTGGTGTTGTGTCTGCGTGGCCCAGACTAGTGAGCTGCATATCTGCTCATTGCTATGAGAGATTTGCCATTTGCCTGTCCCACCAGCATTCCAGTGATAATGTCCTCTTTACCCAACCCATTCTAATCTGTTGTCTCTTACTCGTCAGAACCTTTCTAGTGGGATTTGTCTTAACTCTCATATCCAAGCACTCAGCAAGTCCTATCGATTTGTCCTAAGCATATTTATCAGTGCTTCCAAGTTTTATAACTATTAAATTTTAAAAGACAGTCATGTATACCAAGGACAAAAGGCACAGGATGAACCCCTTGCAAGCTCACACAGTCAGGGCTCGGAGTTTAACTCTCAGGTTCCAACGCTGACCTTCCAGTGAGCCCACTGACAGATGGTCACATGCTCATAGAACAATGCTGTATAAATGCAGAAATTTGTAAATGGATTAAACCAGTGTGGCAAGCTGCTCATCTTTAATAGTGTTGGCTTATTGGAGTGATCTGAATGCTTGTGACCTGTATCTAGAAACCTCTTTCCTTATATGTTAAGGGGCCTGAAAACATGAAATTGAATAGTACTTATTATAATGCAGAAGGGAGGTGGGTTTTTTAAAGCACTTTTTCATGTAGGTAGGATGACCAAAATACTTTACATTTCCCCTAGACATTGCCACATTGCTAAAATTTCTCTCTACACCTGGTTTTCTTACAGTGGCCAGGTGATAAATTGTTATGAGGCATTAATAACTTTTAGAGCTCTTCCCAGTTATTAGAAGTGTTGTTTCCTCTTCTGTCAGGATGGATTCCTTCTAATCAGGAAATTCGCTTGGGTACCTCCCTGCTTCAGTCAGCACTTACTTGTTCTTGCCCTCGCCTTGACTTTGGAACAGCCTGACCACTCTCTATAGCCTTTCACCCCTTCTCATGTTGCTGTTGCAGGGGCCTTCCTTAGTACTGCAAGTGTGATTGAGTGACTCTTGTGCTTGTAACCTTGTCTTCCGCATCATCAAGAAAAGGCAGACCATCTGTTAGAACAGGCAGGACCAGCCAAGGCTCACCCTTTTCCTCTTGTCTTCTGAGCCCAGCACTTCAGCCATACTTAACTCTTCTTGTATTACAAGATATGTGTGCTATTGGCATCCCCCCTTTTTTTTTTTTTGTGGAACCCGGGATTGAACTCAACCCTTGCGGTTGTGAAGGAAGCACATATTCTACTGAACCATCTCCCTGGCCCCAGGCTCTCTCTTTCTGACCCAGAATCTTCTAGGCTTAGTTCCCATGGTAACTTGAAATTTAGTCTACTCCCTCACCCCAAACAACTATCCATTCTTATTTAGATTGTCATGATGATTATTTGAAGCCATTGCTATTTCATTTTTCTGTGTAATCTTCAAACATATATTCAGACTTGGTAAATACTCAGGTGTTTAAATGATGGCTTTTGTGTGAAAGAAGAGTGGCACTAAATTTACTTAATTGAGCATATACTGTATATTTGATTTAAATTTTTTTCTGGTTAGAAATAAAGTAATTCATAAGTAATTTTTATTCACTGATGAAAATGCAGAAAGATTTAAACACTTTGTCATACTCAGTATATTTGGTGTCTTCTTTTAATCTTTTATTTATTTATTTATTCATTTGGCATAGGATCTTGCTATGCAGCTTGGACTCAATAGTGATTAATCTTCAGGGGGCCAGGGAGATGGCTCAGTGGAATAAGCACTTCCCTGGCAAGCATAAGGGCCTGAGTTCAGACCCCGGTTCTGCAAAAAAAAATTAGTGATCTTCATATCTCAACCTCCCCAGTACTGGGAATACAGGCGTATACCACCAGGCCTGGTTCCAGGGCCAGCACAGCATATGGTACCAGTGATTGAACCCAGACCCTTGCTCTTGACAGGCAAGCACTTAGACTGCTGAGCTATCTCCCCACCCCTATTTGGTGTATTTCTTTGTAATTTTTTGTGTGTGTGCATGTTCATGATATTTAAAGATTGAATGTAGGGCCTTCACACTGAACTATATCCCCAGTCTTTTTTAAATCCTGTGATAGGGTTTCACTAAGTGGCTCAGTTGCCCAAGTTAGGCTCAAGTTTGTAGTCCCCCTGTTTCAGCCTCCCAGTGTTCAAGGATTACAGGCATGTGCCAACAATGCCTGGCTCTTTATATATTTGTGGCAATGATTTTGTTTTTAGAACTCAGATTGGACCACAAATTCAATAGGGAGTTAAAGCTATTTAGGAAAGGTATGGAAATGTATAGATAAGAAAATGAAATCTTTTAAAGGAAGAGTTAAGTTTCCCATGTGCCTTCCATTGGTAATAAAGCTATTTTTCTGAGCACAGACACTGCGCTATATGTATTATCACTAGTCTTCAAACAGCTCCCTCTCCTCTTTTTAAATAGCCTTTTTTTTTTTTTTTTTTTGTCTTTTTGGCTGGCCTTAACCTCACTTTGTAGCTCAGGCTGGTCTCGAACTCACAACAATCCTCCTGCCTTAGCCTCCCGAGTGCTGGGATTACAAGCATGCGCCACCACGCCTGGCTTCCTAAATAGCCTTTTGAGTCAGGTGTAATTTTCTCCAAATGATGCCACAGCTTTAGGTGTGGCTGCAAAGTCTGCCCCAAAGGACCCCAAGAGCATTACACTGTGCATTAGTAATTTCATAGATAGTGACAGTTAAGCATTGGTCTACTGTGTGACAGAACCTGAGGATCCCAGTTCTCACAGTATTTCTGTTTTAGTAGAAGAAAAAATTGCATTTCTTAAATTTTGTAAGCCACTGGCCTAGCCTAATAAGATTTTCTATAGTTCCTAATTATGCTGGTGAAATGAGACATCAGGGAGTGCTTCATCTCTCCATTTCGTATCACTAATTTCTTTTACATATTAGAGCTGTATCTTGTGCCCTGCACCAGGAGTCATTCTAACTGGCCTTTGGTCCACATTATATATTAAATAAACATTATTGAATTTTCAGTTATATTTGTGTGTTCTAAGTACTGCAGACACAGTGGTTGGTGGGACAAACCCTACTCTTTTATTGCTTGCATTCCAGTGGGCACTTCGCTTGGCAGTAGAAAAAGAAATGGTAAAATAGTAAATGGTATTAAGCAAATAAAGCAGTGGATGTGATAGGAATTGGGTGTTGATACCTTCTATTGGTATTCTAGAGAAAGCTGGAGGAGACATAAGTGTCCTAAAGAGCCAGCCAGGCAGAGATAAAACTAGGGACCACAAAGAAACCTTAAAGTATTAAGGTTTTTTTTTTTTTTTATACATCTCACCTTGGGCAGAGGGGTGTAGCTTTCTAAGATTGGAGTTCAATAGTAGTAATCACAAAGGAAAAGCTTGTCTGATTTGACAAGGAAAATGTATGGACTTTTGAATTTGTAAAAAGAGTAATAATAGCTGCCAGATGGCACTGAAAGAAATATTTGGGCATGTAAAATATGCACAGGATTAAGATAAATACTCAGTAAAAAGTTGACACAAACAGTAGCAAAAATAGAAAGTAGAAAATGGCAAAGGAAGCATGGTAAGGCACTTCGCAGAAGGGCAGCGCTACAACATCTACAGGAAGACAAATACAAATGAATAAGGAATCATTCTTAAAAATCAGTTGCATTAATATAACTTTTCCTAAATCCTATACTAGGGAGAGTACAGAACACTCCCACATTATTTCTGGAGGTGTTAGGTAGCAACCAGATGTTCAAAATTAAGGAAATGTTGAATCAATCTAGCTGTATCCACTTAGTGGCATGTTGTACACACAAAGAGCAGCTGTAGCAGCTGCAACATCGGGAAGTGCTCTGGATATAATGGGAAATGATACCATCTGCAAAATGGACCATATACATAGTGTTTTGTTTTTTTTAAAGATATGTGTAGAAGAAACAATCACGGGTAGCCATCAAAACATTACAATGGTTTGTTAGAATTGTGACAGATTTTTAAGTCTTAATCTAAATATTTACTTAAAGTCTAAATGATAGCAATAGAGAACTGGCTCAATAATCATATCTTCCCCTGAAAGAGCTTTGAAGGTACAATAGTGTGGGAGAGCCAAGATCCGCATGGCCTGGTCTCAAGAAATGTTCACAAAGTAACGGTGAATGATGGAGGGGGAGTTCTCAGAGTCATTACGGTAAGCAGTTCTTTTGTTTGTTTAGGTTAATGACAAATTTTTTTTTTAAATACCTACAAGTGGTTTAAAATTTACTTTTCTGCATTCCCAGGATCCCAGGCAGTATCAAATTATTCTTATGTGATTTAGCATATAGAATAGAAAATGTGACTGAGCTATTGAGAAGCTGAAATGTTCTGTGGTTCTGTGAATCAGTGACTGTGGTTTTAAGATTGATTGCTTGATGGCGTGTGTGTGTGTGTTGTGTTATTGAGGATTGAACTAAAGGCTTTTGCCCTGGACTACATTCCTACCCCTTTGTAAAAATTTTTGAGAACAGGTTTTGCTAAAATTTGCTGGCTAGGGGCAACCCACTCGGGTCCCCCTTCTGTCCCTCTCTAACAGAAGCTTTTCTTTCCAATAAAGTTTTACCCTCAACCTCCGTTTGTTCCTAAAATTCATTCTTCGGTTTTAGTGAACATGAAGTCATCCAGGTCAGGTCGGGAGTTTTACTTCCTTGTATCATAAGTATGTAGTAAGAGAAAATTCAGTACATGTATACCATAAGACACAAATACAATGAATTACCATAAATGCTCTTACTAAAATGGCAAAAGCCTGGAACAAACCTAAAAACCCACTGAAGGAAAAACATACAAATTAGTAATAGTTTTTCATAAGATGAATATTCTATACTGTGAGAATAATAAAACTACAATTGGACTCTCACATGAATAAGCTAAATAGAAGTATGTTGAATGAGAAAAAGTATGTTTCAGAAGACATTTTACAATGATATATATTTAATAAAGTATAAAAATAAAACTAAGCAAAACTAAATACCACTGAGGCACACATATTGGCCTGGAAAAAATACATATTGTGGAAATGCTAATCATAGTATTCAGGGAAGTGGTTAGCTCTGAGAAGGAGATAGTGGATTACATAGGTGAGACACATAGGAGTTATAATTATCAGTAATATTCTGATCTTGGTTTTGGCACTGGGTTCAGAATGTTTATTATATTGTTTAAATTTTGCTAGCTAGGCTCAAACTTGTGATTCTCCTGCCTCAGCCTCACAAAGTGCTGGGATTAGAGGGGTATGTCACCTTGTCAGGTTAGATTGGTATGTCTTAAAATATGTTTAGTCTCATTTTTTTTTTGAGACTGGATCTCAGTATGTAGTTCAGGCTGGCCTTGAACTCACTGTGTAACCCAGGCTGGTCTCAAACTCATGTGATCCTCCTACCTTAGCCTCCAGAGTGCTGGGATTACAGGCATGCACTACCATGCCTGTCTCTCCTAGCCATTTTTAAGTCAGAAGAACACTTGTTTAATAGTACACTAGATATTCGCTATTTCAGTTTGATGGTAAAATGTCAGTTAAAACACTGTAGGTTTAAAAATTAAGCCAGATGCACCTATACAACTGTAGTCCCAGCTACTTGGGAGCTAAGGCAAGAGGTTTGCTTGAGCCCAGGAGACTGAGACAAGCCTAAACAGGAAGGAAGGGAAGGGAAGGGAAGGGAAGGGAAGGGAAGGGAAGGGGAGGGAGGGAGGGAGGGAGGAAGGAAGGAAGGAAGGAAGGAAGGAAGGAAGGAAGGAAAGAAGGAAGGAAGGAGGGAAGGGAGGAAAGAAGGAATGAATGGATGGAAAATAGGATTGAGTACTTTTTCCATTTATATTGGTGCAGCATCTCTGGAGTTTCTGACTCATTTCTAGTTTATTCAAATTTGCTTCAAATTTAAAACAATCCAGTTTGATAGGTACATTTCTCAAATGTAGGATAATAAAAAAGTTATAGGCAGATTTTAGTAAATAGGTAGTGAGGGCCGGCCAAATAGCTCAGCGGATTGAAGTGCCTGTAAGCAGGCGCAGGGGCCAGGGAGTTCAATCCTCAAGCCTGCCATGCTGGCCATGCCCCGGGCATGCTGAGATGGCAGTTGAGACTGGGCATGGTATCGCATGCCTGTAATCCCAGCTCTTGGGGGGGCTATAAACAGGCATATCACTAAACAGTCCGATCTGCTAGAGAGACCCTGAACACCCTGTAGACTCTTCCCTAAAATAAAAAGAAGTGTAAATAGGTAGTACACATGGTGGTGTCATAGGCACCCTTTCATTTTCCTCAGTACTTTGGGGTAGTGGCTAGGAATGCACTTTGCATTTAAAGTCATAAGCTCAGTGATTTCTTTAGTTTTTTTTTTTTTTTTTTGCTGGCTCAGCCCTGCTCTAAACTTGCCTAAGTAGGCGCTTTAGACCACTGACCTATCTTGCTAGCCTGATTTCTTTGCATTTTAAGCCTATTCACTTGAATTGCTACCTGAGTTTAAAACAAGTGTGTGCTATGCACAACTTATTCAGAAAGGGTTTATGGCATACCTACTGTAAGGCAGGCAGGCACAGTGACAGACCATACAGGTGATTACATACAGGTCTGTGGTGGGAGGAAGAAAGACTTTAAAGAAGCCTTTAAAGTCTTTACATATGAATCCGATTCATATGTATTTACACATGTAGCCTTGTAGGCCATGCTTAGGATTTCATCCATGTTCTATGCTTAGAATTTCATCCTTTATTATGAAAAGTTCTTTATTTAAGATAGAAAGTTTTATGGTAATTGTAGGTTTGTTTGTTTTTAATTTTTCAAGTCAAATGCCTTTAATACAGTGTCTTGCTTCCTTAACTATATGAAACTTAAAATATTCAGGCTATGCCAGAATTACATATTTGAGCTTCTTATGCTAAAGGAAACAAATTTGGGCCTGAGGAGATAGCTCAGTAGAATAAGTGCTTGCCTGGCAAGCACAGGGTCCTGAGTTCAATCCCTAGTACCACAGGAAAAAAAAGTAGTTTACTCCTGAGGACTAAGTTTAAATATAAAAGTCTCAGGCTGGCCAAATAGCTCAGCGGATTAAAGCACCTGCTTATGCAGACACAGAGACAGGCCTGCTGTGCCGGCCTTGCCCCTGGAGTTTGGAGTTGGCTGAGCCAGCAATTGAGACTGGGAATGGTGGCACAAGCTCATAATCCCAGCTCATGGGAGGCTGAACAGGCGGATCACTATGAGTCCGGTCTATGTAATGAGATCCTGTAGACCCTGTACTAATACACGAAATATATATATATATATATATATATATATATATATATATATATATATATATATATATATATATATATATATAATGTATGTGTATCCGTGTGTGTGTGTGTATATATAAAATAGATTGATCATTTAAAAATAATTGTAGAGGTAAAAGCATAAATACTGAAACCTAAGTGGGAGAGGGGAGGTAACTTAATAGCCTGTTCCAAGAACCATTTGCAGATGCAAACTAAAAGTCATCCTGTGACCATTAAAAGAAAAATTAGTAAAGAGTTTAAGTTCTAAACAAACCTAATGGACCAGGTATGGTAGAACACACCTATAACTCAAATTTTTTTTTCTTTTCTGTATTTAGGACAGGGTCTACCAGGATCTAGAAGGTCTCACTGCGTAGATCGGACTCCTAATGATTCTCCTGTTTTCAATCTTCCAAGTTCTGGGAATACAGGCATTTACCACCATGCTCAGTCTCTGTTGCTGTCTCAGTGCACCTAGTGGGTGGGCCTGACATGTTATGCCAGCATCAAACCCCAACTTCTGAGCTCTGCCTAAACAGGTGCTTTAGTCTGCTATTAGGCCAGCCCTATAATCCCAGTTTTTAAGGCTGAGGTAGGAGAGTCATGTGAGTTTGGGCCAGCCTGGGCTACGTAGTGATACTTTGTCTCAAAAAAACAAAAATAATATATGGTATCACAAAGAAAAGGAAACAACAAGTTTGCCTTAGTGGCCCATGCTTATAATCCCAGCACTCTGAAAGAAGTTTGAGGACACACAAGTTCAAGGCTAGCCTGGGCAGTGTAGCAACCTAGCAAGACCTTGTCTCAAAAATTCTAAAAACCAGAAAGGAGGGCACTGGGGGTATAGCTTAGTAGGAAGACCCTGGGTGTGCTGTACCTTGTGACTCATAACATAGTTACAAGATTGGGGGCTGGTGAGATGGCTCAGTGAACTGAAGTTCCTGCTGTAAGCTCAGGGACTACGGTTTGGTCTCTGGCACCACATGCTGTGTCAGGAGCGCTGAGTGGGCCACTGTGTCCAGGTGTGGTGGCGCATGCCTGTAACTCCAGCATTAGAGAAGCTGAAAACAGGAAGATCACTGGGAGTCCAAGCTGCATATTGAGACCCTGTACCAAATACATATAAAAAAATTATAAGATTGGAATTTGTAGCATTCACATATAGTAAATTTTTTTTTTTTTTTTTTGGCAGAACCGAGGATTGAACTCAGGCCCTTGTGCTTGTCAGGGAAGCACTTATTCCACTGAGCCATCTCCCCAGCCCCACATATAGTAATTTTTTAACAATAATCATATTTCAGAGTAAATGATGTGTTACCACAAGTGACCTCAGAATACTCTCTACTCTCTCCTGACATTAAAAAAAACACTGTTTTGAATGGTATAACTCTGCTGAAAAGATCTGTGGTTTGTTTTGTTTTTGTTTTTAAAGACTAGCCAAGCAATTTCCCTTCTGGTAGATGAATGTGCAGAGCAAGAGCATAAACTTGCTGAACCGTAACTGTGAAGGTCTGAAGGAGCCCACAGCAGCAGCAAAGCACTCCTATTTGAGTAAGGGTGTTGGCTAACTGAGGGGGTGAAGGAGGTCACTCTGATAATAAAAAGTTGTTTCATCGTAAAAGGCAGACAGGATGTTAGATATTGGCACGCTAGGCTCTAGGCGTTTGAAACACACCAGTAATGGATACATTTCCATCTGAACTGTTTGAACAAACTGTTGATTTAGAGGAGCTTTTCTCTGCATAAGCACTTAATTTTATGATATGCTGAGATCTCTATGAACTTGTAAGAATTTTCATTCTCAAAAAAATCAAGAGTAATATTTTTAATAATTTTTTAGGGCTGGCCTGGTAGCTCGGTGGACTAAAGCACCTGCTTAGGCAGAGCAGAGTGGCCAGGGTTCTAGTGAGATCCTGTGCTAAACATAGACAAAAATAATAATAATTTTTTAAATGATGGGGTCTTGGGGCTGAGGAGATAGCTCAGTGGCAAAAGTGCCTGCCTGGCAAGCACAAGGTCCTGACTTTGATCCCCAGCTCCAGAATGAATGAATGAATGAAATGAATGAATGAATGAATGAATGAATGAATGAATGAATGAATGAATGAATGAGTCCTGATGTAAAATAAGTTAGTTTTTGTACTGTTATGGTAACAGTGGGGGCTGGGGAAATGGCTCAGTGGAATAAGTGCTTCCCTGGCAAGTGCAAGGGCCTGAGTTCAATCCCCAGTTCCGCCAAAAAAGAAAAAAGAAATTATGGTAACAGTATAAGAACACATGATTATACATAGGTTGCAATTCTGGGGACCTAAAGACTACTGATCTCTAATTTTGTAACTAGGTAAGACAAGTAGAAGAATACTATGTGTCATCCACATCACTAGATCTGTGCTGCACCAGCATCTTACATGGGTTTATCTGCTGTGGTAAAAATACTAGGACTTAGAAATATGAATTGACTCTGAGTAATAGAACATTAAGCAACTGTTTTTGTTGCTTTCAGGCTGGGGAGGGTGCGCTGCCTCATGAATTCATGGAAGGTGTGGAGGGAGTTGCAGGTGGTTTTATTTATACTGTTCAGGGTAAGTTGACTGAAAAGCATGCTGATCCTCATATACCTAATCTTAATACCCTGACATAAAAAGCAATCTCTTATAACTAAAGGAACAACTGTATTGAGGTAAATTCATATGCCATATAATTTACCCTTTTAATATGTTTAATTCTGTGGATTTTGGTATATTCAGATAAAATTCTATAGCTATTTTCTCTAATTCAAGAATATTTTCATCACCCTGAAAACAGTCCCATATCTATTAGTTGTGATTCTATATTCTTCCTCCTCTGAATCTGGTCTTAAGTTTGCAATAGCCTTTTTCTCCATTTCTCAACTTTCCTTTTCAGAAGGCGATGCTCTCTTACATAACCTTCACTCTCGGCCTCAGCGACTTGTTGAACATATGAAGAATCTCCATGAGGAAGATGCCTTATTGAAGGAGGAAAGCAGAGTCTATGGTGACATTGTCTTTGTGGATGTTGTTGACACTTACCGAAATGTTCCTGCGAAATTACTTAACTTCTATAGATGGTGGGTTGTGAAAACATTGGGTAGCTAGAATATGTATTGGGGTTTTTTTGTTTTGTTTTTTTTTTTTTGTTTTGTCTTTTTGAGACAGAGTCTCACTATGCAGTTCAGGCTGGCCTTAAGCTCACTTTGTAGCTCAGGCTGGTCTCGAACTCACAACAATCCT
>PVKA01050372.1:0-12757 GCA_004027165.1 Ctenomys sociabilis | reverse complement strand
CTCCTTTTTTTTTTTCTTCTGGTTTTGGGGCTTGAATTCAAGGCCTTCACCCTGAGCTAAATCCTCACTCTCCCCCACTCCCCCTCTTTTCTTAAAATTTTGACATAAGGTCTTACCAAGTTGCTCAGGTTCAAATTTGTGATCCTCCTGCTTCAGCCTCTCAGAAAGGTGGGATACAGGCATGGGCCACCATGCCTGCTTACTATTAAGTGTGTCATTAGAATACATTATTTGTTAATCATAAACATATCTTTTTGCTCTGTGGGAGTAAAATAGAGGATATCTAAGAGTATGTGCCTTTAAAAAAAAAAAAGGAATAGCTGCTGTGATCTAACTTGGAAGGCTTGTTTCTTGCTCTTTATCTAGCTCATGAACAGAAAAAAAACTGATAACTGCTAACACTGCCTATGGGAGGGCTTCCTCAGTCTTCAGCCTTTGAATCTCATTTCCTTTCTTCAGAGAGCTTTCAAATCTGTCACCACAGGATAAATCTTTCTTCAGGTTTACCATCAATCATCATACATAGGCTACTTGCAATAGAGCATTTGATCAAGGCTCCAAAATTTGTTAGTTCCTGTATTTATCTTTACTAGTACCTCAGATTCTCTTATTGAGGATTTTGCTTCCCTCCCTAAGAAACACTCAGTTCCTGTTAACCCTTTTCAGCAAATGAGACCTATGTTCATCCTTAGCAGCAGTGATGAAGGCCTTAGGTCTGTCAAAGCTTTCATGCCTGGTTTGCCAGGTATAACAGTGAATGACTGCCATCTGTTTTGGGAACTGTGCTGCCTCTAAAAGTGTGAGGATGAATGACAGAGGCAAAACCATTCATTTATACACACTAGATGGGTAAGACAATGGTCTTGAGAAACAGCAGATTTTTGAAACAAGCAGTTAGTTGGTAGGATTCACACCCCAACTAACTGTATATGCTGATACCTGTGAACCAAGCAACTGCACTGAATTTAGCAAAGTGTAATAGAAGGGCCAAGTTTGGAATGCCTGTCATTCTGGTCTTCTAAATATGTACTTCTTGTCATGACATACCAACTATTACTATACTGTCTTTCAAATAAAATTTTTAAAGGGTAATAAATGAAAAATAAGACAAAAAAGTCACAGGACAGTCCTGCTACAATGCTGTATATGGATAGAATTCTAAAAATCTATGTAAATATATGTAAGTGTTAATTCCTATTTTTTTCTTCGTATTCTGTAAGAACTTAGAGTTTAATATCTCAATGCTTGGTGGAAAATACCTGTTCCATGTTATGCCTATGATGTCTGATATTTAGACAAATAGTGTGGGTAAACTGAACTGCATATGTTGCAGGGTAATAATAAGCCTCTCTTCTGGAGGATTAACAACCTAAGTTTGCACATCAAAAATTGGAGAAAAGGAAAGGCTGCAAGGTCAGCCAACATTTTGGCCCTAGCCCTTCAAGGTCAGTGAAGACTCAGGACATAGAAGAACCTGTATTGTAACATCATGTAACTCACTGTGTCCCAAATTTTCTGATCAAGGAGATTATGGGGCCACAGAGGAATGTGATAGATGATGTAGAGTGTGCCTAAGGAGAGTCACATGGAGAGAAAACATTCTCTCAGGCTTTCACAGAGAACAAATTGGTCAAGCAATGGCTGTGACTCATCCACATGGCTGACACTGGCAAAGGATCTACAGGGTTACAGGATAAACCCTGAGGGTACATGGCTGACCTCATCAGATACAAAAGTTACATTTCTTGTTATATAGGTCTTGCTTTATCTTGGTCTTAACCATCCAGCAGAAAAGTATAAAAACGAATTATATAAAGTAAAGCCATATTAATATGTGGAGCTGTGAATGGCTCAAGTCAACAACTTCTGTGGAAAACCCACTACTATTGTGGACTGCTGGACTGTGTTGGATTCTTTTGCTGAATTCATGCACCTATAGTATTTAGATGCCAATGGAATACTCATCTCTGACAGGACTAAACAAAAAAAGAGGATACAAAGGAAGGACCATTTTGTATTTGTATATACAGAATAGTTAGGATAGATATACAGCTACTTTCACTTAATTCAAGAGTAGAAAGATTTGTACTAATAGTCTTTGGACAGGATATCCTGTCTGCTTCTTGTACTATGAATAACTACTAAGAAGATAACAATGTGCAATGTATTGGTTAAATAAATAAATTAATAAATTATTAAAAAATAAAAAGGGGAAAAAATAAAGTTTGAGGATGAGAGATACCCTGAGCATTCATAAATCCCTTCTTGCCAAATGTCAACATGAGAGTGCAGAATACTGAATGTACACTTTGAGTCTGTGTAATGTTGATGATTATGTCTTTGGCTAGTGTGAGGGCATGTGTAAGTTCTGCTTTTTGTGAAGTCCCAGGTGGCAGTGGGCCTGCTTCTATCACTGTCTACCCATTAAAGATGGCATATCCTGCAGCCTTTTGAGTATGTTTATTGAGTAGCCATCTATGAACCATGTGTTAGAGGCCAGAGGAAGAGGAGTGTTGTTCATATCAGAAAAAGAAATTGGCATCATCTGTAAGATCTCAACACAATTATGTTGAGGGAGCTCATCATAAATGTGGGTTGAGGGACCTACTAGTAGCAATTGCAATAGAAGGATCTTTTATGAGCATTAAGGAACTCTTTGTTGCAAGCAAGGAGTCATTAAGGGAAGGAATGTCTTATGAGGGATATGACTTTTTAGGTGGTGAGAAGAATATACTGTAATAGATTGTCCTAAGGTAAACATTTTGCCTCCTGTGTTAATGTGGCTGTTGCAGCCAGGGACCAAAGTCAGGGAGCCTATCCATGTACTGTGTTGTCTAGCTCTTTTGAAAGAAAACACACTCTGCTTCAAATGAGAATTCCTTTTTATATCCTAAGACTCCCACAGCATTGTGACCCTGAGCAGAGGTGTATAAATAAAAGGGTGAAGAATAAAAGGTTGGATTGGTATAGCTAGAGTGAGAGCTGGGGCTCTCAAAAGAGCCTCTTATAGTTTATGAAAGGAGATTTATATAAGTGTGTTGGGATCAAGAGGTTCTGACAAGGAACCCTTGGACTCCTTATAGAGAGGCAGAGTTAGGGAGGCAAAGTTTGGAATCCAGAGACAGAAACATTATCTAAGCCAAGGAAGGAGAGGACCTATTGTTTTGTAGTTGGGACTCAAAGATCACAGAGGAGAGCTTTGTGGCCAGTAATGATTAAGCAGGTGGTGGGAGTGAGTCCCAAATATGTAACCTTTGCTGCAGCTATCTGAGCTTTGGCTGGAAAAACCCTATATCCATATTTTGACAGAAAGTTAAAGAGAGTGGCAGTTTGTTGTAATGTCAGGGTATGGGAGAGGGTGCAGAGGAGGTCATCTATGCACTGGAGCAGAGTGCTTTAGAGCTTACTAAAGAAATGAGAACTTCCCCAGGACAACCTGCTTGGGCCCCCCTTCTGTCCCTCTCTTGGACAGAAGCTTTCTCCCCCCAGTAAATATTCTGCTCTTTAAAAAAGTGAGGACTATCCCTGAACCACTGGGGTAGTACTATCTATGTGAATTGTAAGTATTGGAGAGTATCTGGGTCTGTCCATGTAAAAGCAAAGAGATTTTGGCAATATGGATGCAGGGTAATAGTGAAGAAGGTATCTTTGAGGTCCAGGACTAGAAAGTGGGTTGTAGATGGGAGAATATGAGAGAGCATGGTGTAAGGATTTGGCATCATGGGGTGAATAGGTATAACTGCATTACTTATAACATTGAGGTCTTAAACTAAATGACAGGAGTCACTGGGTTTGATTAATGAGAGGATAAGAGTATTGCAAGGTAAGTGAGTGGCTTTAAGCCATTGGCAAGGAGATGCTGGATTATGGTTTTGAGTCCCTGTTGATGCCTTGGGGCCATCGGGTATTGGGATCTGTGGTAGTTAAATGTAATGTCAGCTTGAGGAGTCAGAAGTTTGGCTGGATGGCTCAATGATTCCATGCCCTTGGGTGAGGAGGGCCTGCCCTAGAGTGACTCAGTACAAAAAGGATAGATAAAGGGGATGAGGAAAGATTCCACACACCTCTTCCTCAGTAGAGGCTGATTGTAGCTGCTGCCATTTCCATGGAGGAACCACTGGAGTAGTACCATCTATGTGAGTTGTAAGGTTTGGAGAGTATCTGGGTCTGTCCAGTCTTCCTGCTGCTCCTTCCTCTGCTGTTTTCTGCCTTCCTCTGCTGTTTCTGCCTTCTGCCTTGTGCTACACTGCCTTGGAGCCAGCTGAATATGGACTGAAGTATGGATGGAAACCTCCATTAACTGTGAGCTAACTAAACATTTTCTTTCTTAATTTGGGTGTTGGGTATTTGTCCTGGCAACGAGTAAAAAGTAAGTGAGACAGGAGCATAGGTAAATGTTTATGGGTCTCTGAGGTGGACAGAGACAGGAATAGCATGTGTGACATGGGAAGGGCTGGAAGTGCCCCAAACTTTGGGATCCACCAGACAAGGGAGAAGAAGGGGTTAGGATTAATGGCACATGGTGATTTCGGTTGAAGATGAGAGCTGTAGGTGGGAAGAGGGTGAAAGAAAACTTAAGCTTTTAGAGACAGTTCGTACCCATGAGAAATATAGGGCAATTTTGAATGAGAAAGTTGTGAGTAAAACAGTATCTGAAGCCAGCAAGGAATAGGTCCTGTCTAAAATGGCTTTGTATGTCAGTTATCAATACCCACAACAGAAATAAAGGATTGGGTATAATGGCCCCAAAACTCAGGAAGAACTCTGTACATGGCCCTCATGTCAATGAGAAAAGAGAGGGTTACCTGAGACTTCCAGCAAAACTCAGGGCTCTGAGTAGGAGCTCTTAGCAGGGGGCCGTGGATTCTGAGCCCCGTCAATCCTTTTCAGTTGTGATGCCCAACTAATCAAGGAGCCATGAGTCTGGTGGCAGCAGATTATCCTGTGGAGGTGGGCAGGGCAGTCACACTTCCAATGGCCCTCAAGATTTTGGATGGGACAGTGTCTGGTAGCCACAGATTGAGGCAGGCTCATGCCCAGTGTCATTCGTTGCTGCACTTGAACCAATGCCCAGGAGGGCATCAGGGCTTGTTAGTGATACTACCTTGTTTGATATTTGCCTGCTTAGGCTTGTCTACTTTAGGAATCTGGAGTGCTGCTGCCAGAAATTTATAAACTGATATTGGGTGGATGCTTTAGCAACTGCTAGTTTGCTACCTTGGCTATCTAATTTTTGTAGATGTTCTCTATTAAGGAAGACACAAAAGGCCCCAGCCAGGAGCTCTCTTTGTAGTGACTGAGGGCCAAGCTTAGACTTAAAATTTAGCCCAAATATCAGGGGCTGACTGAGAGATAAAAGAAGAGTTAACAAATGCTATTCTGTTGATTGTGGGTCAACACTGGTATATTAATATTTTGGTGAAGCAATGAAGAAACTCAACAGGGTTTTCATCAGCTCTCTGTTTGCTCAACGAACTTGTTGAAATTAAGACTTTTGGGAAATCTTATGGAGATTGGCTATTATACAAGTAATCATAGTATTGATATGTTGTGAGCCATTTGACCCTTGATAATTCCAATTAGGATCTGTTAATGGCACTGTGGCAGCTCCAAGGGATTGGTCTGGATTAGCTTGGTATCTATTGTCATCCTCCTTTTGAGCTGCTTTCCATGATTCCTTTTACACACGATGTTGGAGGGTAGGAGGAGTCAGGGCAAGATAGCAGAGAGTAGGAATGGCTTGGACAAGATGGTGGAGAATGGGAGACCTGGAGGGGGCAAAAAGTTTAGAAGATGGAGGCGGTTGAAAGATGGAGGAGGTGAGAGCTGTGGGACCAGGTGTTGGTCTGGGAGGGTGGGGAGAAAGTAGGAGGCACTCAACGGCAGGCTGGGGAGATTGAGGAGTAGGTAAAGAAGGATATACAGAAAGAGGCTATCTAATGGACTGGGAAGGCTAGGGAGATGGGGGTTGGTCTTTAGGCTGAGAGGTTTGGTATCCAGTAAGGGTTGAGTATCAGGCTGGGAAGCCTAAAGGTAACATGGAGGAGGTGCAAAAGCAGGGCAAACATCATTGAGAGGATAAGCGTGGGGATTCAGGCCAGGGTTTGGCGGTGTCCCCACATGCCTGCAAGAGAAAGGGGTGTTCCCTGAGGGCAATAAAGGCCTGCATATAAGGAATTTACTTTGACTCGCTGTTGTGGTAGCAAAAAATTGTCAAGATCTCTGAGGATATTAATGTCAAAAGTGCCCTCTTCAGGCCATTGGCTGTCATCGTTTTTTGGCAATAAAAGACTGTTTTGGTTTCACGCTGTCTCTGAGCCCCAAGGCATTTATATAGGCCAAAAGCCAAGCGGGGCAAGGAAGTTAGTATTTACCATTTTTGTGGCCGAATTAAAGGCGAGCTACAATTTGTGACTGAACTAAAGGTGCGCCAAAGACTTAAATGCCAGATCTCAAAACCCTTGAGAGGGCTGTCACCCTTACCGGGGTGCCAGGAAGGAGAAAATGCCCAAATCTGCCCTCCCAGTTGTCAGGGAGAAGGTAGAAGAGCATCCCAAAGAACGTGAGAGAGTCCTGATCTGTGCCAAAGGTTTTGGAAAATGAGTCAGGTACTCTGAACGGAAGGAGGCTCACCTCTGAGAACTGGATCTGGCCAGTGTTGGATATAAGGTTTCAAGAGCCAATGTCAGGCCAAAGGAGAAGAGGGAAAGTGGCCCGTTGGCAGGGAGGACTGAACCAAGGGGTGAGTAATTTCGTCTTTGTGGGATCACACAGCCTGCACTGTCCAGTTAGGGCACCAAAATATTAGGGGTTTTTTTGGCGCAAATAGAGACAGAACAAAGTAAAAATGCCTTTATCGAGAACATAGAAAGGACCACAGAAAAGGAAAGCAAGTCTGACAGGTGGAAACAAAAGCGACACGGGTCCAGGATGGGGGTAGGGTCTCGTGGGCGGTCTGCGTGACGTAGCAGATAGTGGTTTGGCAGGAGGCGGGAACAAGGAAACCGGATGTTGGCAAAAGGAAATAGGAAGTTATAATTTGACCGAGAGGGAGGAAGGCGGAGCGTGGTGCGAGGCATGTAACCTAGCAGAGTTTTTGTTGAGGTGGAGAAAACCTATCACATAGGACTAGCCAGGTAGAGAGTCACCACTCACTGACAGTTACAGCCCGCCCCTGAGCCGGACGCAATGCCCACTCCGGCCTCAGCTGCTCACACACATTTTCGCTCAGACCTCTTGCTTGGGCTGCGTGTCCCTACTTTCCTGGTCCCCAGCGGAGGGCAGCTGAGCGGCGGCGCTGGTTTCCCTTCCGGTGGGTTTAGGCCGGCGCACCCGGAAGTGGCCCTGGAGCGGGAGCGCTGAGGTGTCGGCCGGCAGGACTGGGGCCCAGAGCTGGGCGTGGGGCGTTAGTCATGTTTCCCTGTAGTCCGTGCGGGGATTCTGAAGCAGCTGGAGCTGAGGAGCCGGCGCCTGTCCGAGGTCAGGCGGCAGCCGCCGCGGCACCGCCCTCTCCCGTCACTCCGCCCGCACCTCCACAGCCGGAGGCTGATGCCGCCCTTCCCCCGCCGGCCACCGGGAGTCCTGGCCGTCCCCGCACCCCCAGGCCGTCCCCCGCCGCGCGCGCTAGAGCGCTTAAGGCCCTGGGAGAGCCGAAGCTGTCTGCTACCTCTGCCCAGCGAGAGTCGTCCCCGCCGCGCCGGCCGCCCGGGCCAGACTGCAGGGCTGGGAGCCGGGGCAGCCCCGGCGCTAGACTATTCGGGTGGCTGAGAGAGCGCAGCCTGGGCCGCAGGCTGTTCGTGGACCCGGCGCGGGACCATTTCCGCACCATGACTAACCTCTATGGTTCCATCCACCCCGCCGACTCAGTGTACCTCAGCACACGCACCCACGGTGCGGTCTTCAACCTGGAGTATTCTCCCGACGGGTAAGTGCGGCCCCTGGAGGGAGGGTTTCTGCTCTGCGGCACTGTCCACTGCAAGTACTTTAAGAAGTACCTAGTCTCTGTTGGTGCTTTCAGCCTGACCTTAGAGGTGGTCAGGCATATTTTTGTTTCCTTTCGGGACTCTGAAGGCTCTGTGAAGGAAAAAAATACCTGAAGCCACACAGCAAACCTATCAGAGCCACCCCAAAACGAGGACTTTTTGGCACTAGGCAGGTGCTTGTTAAATATCTTTTAAATAAATGTCTGTTCTTTTGCTTTCCATCCTACACTTGCTTTTCTCTTAAGCTTGTGTCAGAGGTACCTGCATAATCTTTGTACCTTATACATGAATTTGTCCTGAGGGACAGTTTTGCATGCCTGTGCTCCAAAAAGGTATACTGCAAAGAGACAGCTCTCATCGTTTGAGCCATTTGTAAATTTCTGAAGCTACATTATGTGCTTCTGTTAAGGGCTGGATGTCTTCTTGACATCATGGGTTATTTTGGGCCAAAAATAATATACTGTATATATTTAAAATTTTGTCTTGAGAATACAAGTATAAATGATTAAAAGAAAAATGTGAACGTATTTCCGCCATAAAACGATATAGATAGTATAATTCTTACCACCCCAGTGCCCTGGGTTGCTAGTTATTTGCATATTTTATTCATTCATTTCCTCATTCAGGAAATGCTCTTTGAGCTGTATGTTCCAAATGCTGAGTTACAGTGTCGAGCAAAACTAGCTAATGCTACTGCTTTCATTTAGTGTGAAACCTACCAGGTATTAGGTAATCATACTAAATGCATACTAAATATTTATAGATTGAGATAAAATCTTCAAAGAATCTGTTGTGAAATAAGGTATCTGATGTTTCCCTAAGAAAGGGACACTCAAGTAAAGATCAAAGCAGTTATATTAGTAGACTATAAATGAATCAAGTTAGGGATGGAAAGAGGAGTAGAAATATTCTAGATGAAAACTGGTATATCAAAAGACCTTTGAAGGGTAGGGGATATAGCTCAGCAGCATAAACACCCACCAGGCAAGTGCAAGGTCCTGAGTTTGATCTTTCCTACCAAAGGGGAGTCCTTTGGTAGGAAAGAAGCAGTATGTCATGTGAGAGAAGATGGAAAACATTTTTTTTCTCCTGAAGAAAGCTAAAATATGCTAAGCAAGGAGCAAAGGGGTAGAATCAGAACTGTGGATTGCATTATATTGATGAAAATGTTTTTTTTTCTAATCACATCTGGTGCTAGAATCTCTGGAGTTTTCTCTTTTGAGCAGTTTGGTAGAGCTTGTAGCAGAGTACATACCAGAGTAAGGGAGAAAACGCATGAGAGGAGAAACTTTTGCTGAAGCTTATTCATGGAACAGAATTTCCTCCTTCCTCCATTCCCTGTTCTTAAGAGCTTCCTACTCCTCAACCCTTGAGAGTCTGTTTCTCGTAAAAATCCATTTCCTTTCCTTTCTATACCCTGGCTTCTGTCCTCCCAGCCTACTACTTGTACTTTTAAGAAGTAACTGTTTCTACTCTTTAGAGGTACAATTTTAGGTAGAGAATGATGCTGATAGGATGAATTGGGAATATTGAATTCAAATTGGCAGGGCAATTAGCATGAGGGAGGGGGAATATTATTCGTAATTCATTGTTTGAATTTGAACTGCATTTTCCCAGAAACTTTTTAAACCTATGGGCACTTTACCAATGAGCTGTATTCTTTGCGCTTTCTGGTCTTAAGACTGGATCTCACTAAATTGCTCTAGCTAACCTTAAACTTCCATTTCTCCTGCATCTCCCTTCCAGGTAACAAAGACTTATTTTTACAGGTATTTAGGTACTCTGATACTTAAAATAATTCAGTAATTTTTAATCACACAATATACGCTTATCGTGGTAAGCCTAGATAATAAATGAACTAAAACATCACTTAGAATTTTGATGAATAAATGGATTCCACCTGTGTTTGTTTTGTCTTTTTTTTTTTTTTTTTTTGGCAGAACTGGGCGTTTAACTCAGGCCCTTGTGCTTGCCAGGCAAATGCTTATTCTATTGAGCTATCTCCCCAGCCCATTCCAAGTAAAACTTTTTGTTATGTTTATTTAAATATAAACATGTAATACTATTTGAAGCCTTTCTTCCTGTGGTATATTGTGAACTATTTATGTTCACAATAAATAGATTTCTACAATAGTATATAGATCACTGTGAACACATGTCTTAGATTTATATCATCAAGTTAATGTCCTAGGATCCAAAATTATGATTTTTGATATGTGTTGTTAATACCTACCTGTAAAGATCATACCAATTCTTATTTCTATCACACATATATAAAAGTGTCTGCATAATGCCACTTTTTAAATCTTGGTCAAGGTGAAAATAGTTTTTGAATAGTGTTACTTTATCTAGTAGCATGCCCAACATTTGTTGAGGAACTAATAGACCTGATATATCTGTTTTTGTTTTTGGTTTTTTTGGGCGGAATCAGGGATTGAACTCAGGCCCTCGTGCTTGCCAGTCAGGCGCTTATTCTACTAAGCCATCTCCCCATCCGCTGTAGTTTTTTTAAAATGTATTTAGTACAGGCTGTTTATGGTCTCATTACACAGATCTGACTTGTAGCGATTCCCCTGTTTTCAGCCTCCCAAGTGCTGGGATTACAAGCACAAGACCTGCCATGCCGTCTCACTTGCCATCTTAGTGCATCCCCTGGGCAGGGCTGACATGCCATGGCTGGGATTGAACCCCAGTCCTTGTGTCTGCCTAAGCAGGTGCTTTAGATGAGCTATCTCACCAGCCCTGATATATCTGTATTGAGGAAGATATTTTTTATCCTAAGTTACATATGAGTTGTATTAACTTACCATACATGGTAATCCCTGTTACATACAAGGGCTTCTCAATATAGTGAAAGAGTATTCTTGGCCCGATTCACCCCAGCCTAGCCCGCCCTGCAACTCCCCGGAGTCCCTCCCCTGTGCCCGCCTAGTGAGTGAGAATTTTTGTGACTTCCAGCCCCTGATCCAGCCCAGCAAGGCCCAGTGAGTGTGTGGGAGAGCTTTGGCACTCCCCAGTGCTCCCTGGGCCAGCGGCATAACAGAAGGGAACCACAGGCTCACAGTTGTGCCAGAAGGGCTGCAGCAAAAAGGAAGGTGAACACAATAGCTAGATCCAGGGCAGGCATAACTGGATAATCTCAAACTTAATAGATTGGCACCCAAATCTCATTACGTGCTAAGGTTGTAACTGCTCCAAAGCTCTACACCAAAGGTCAGAGCTCAGTGCTATACAAAATGGCAAAGACAAGGAGCAAAATGCAGTATCAGACCTTGAGCCCACCAATGATAAGTGCATTAGACACTAGCTCATCTGAAACAAATGAATTAGCAGAGTTGGAAGCAAAGAAGCAATAGCAGAAAGGTATAGAGAAACTCAGACCAGAATTAACGCCTGAAATAAAAAAAGAAATCTTTGAATACGTAGCATCAAGTAGAGAATCAATTATGGAAATATATGGAGGAAACCCAGTTTGGAAAAAATTGCAGTTAGCATCAAGTAGAGAATCAATTATGGAAATATATGGAGGAAACCCAGTTTGGAAAAAATTGCAGTAGAAGAATTAATAGCTACCTCTAAAGACATTGATTAAAAAAAAAAAAAAGGAGATTTGAAATAAGACAAATTCATTGTATGAGCAATATAGGAAAGAAATAGATCACATGAAACAAGTCAAAGAGATACAGAAGAACTTAAAATCTCAATCATGAGTCTACAAAATCATTTGAGTGAAAGTGAAGACAGAGTTTCACACCTTGAAGACGCTGGTGCAACTAGTGAAAAGGTGAGAAAGGATCTCTTAAAAACAATGAGGATGCAAGACAAAATAATCCATCACCTGCAATATGATGTCAAGATGAACAGTGTGAGATTAATAGGCATCAGTGAGAAAGAGTCAATACAAATGATATAAAAAGAATATGGACAGAAGTGATAGCAGAAAACTTCCCAAATATGAAGAAACAATCCAACATTCAGGTAACCAAAGCATACAAAATGCCAAATAACCGAGACATATAATAGTCAAGATCCCAGAAATCCAACACAAGAATAATATACTGAAAGCTGCTAGAGAAAAGAAGCAGCTCACAACCATGAAGGCAAGGAGAGTATGGAGCAGAGTTCTTCAAGTCCTGTATGAAAACAAATTCCAGCCCAGACTGCTATACCCTGAAAAGCTCTCTTTCAAGTTTGATGAAGAAGTGAAATACTTCCATGACAAAGAACAGCTAAAGAATTTCTTGATGACAAAGCCATCCCTACACAGGCTACTGGAAGATGTTCTAGACGTGGACCACAATAACCAGAACCTCACGAATGAGAACAGAAGGAACCCACTAAACAGGGCAAAAAATTAAACACAGGACACTAAGGAGTAAATAACGTGACAATCATAAGTCAACACATTTCAATTATAACTAGCAATGTAAATGTACTCAATTCACCAATAAAGAGAAATAGACTGGCACAGTGGATAAGGAAACAAAACTCAACAATATGCTGTATACAAGAAACACACTTAACTCAAAAAGACATTCATAGGCTTAAAGTCAAAGGATGGAAAACAGATTAATAATGGAAACTCAGATTAATAATGGCTACGTCAAGAATCTTTACATTCACAGAATAGAAGACACAGAAGGAATGGACAAATTCTTCGAAAGGTACAAATTACCAAAACTGAATCAAGAAGATAGAACAACTTTCAATAACCCAATAACAGCCAATGAGATACAAAACGTAATAGAGACTGCCGCCAAAGAAAAGTCCAGGTC
>PVKA01050371.1:0-12762 GCA_004027165.1 Ctenomys sociabilis | reverse complement strand
TTTAAAAAATCTAGCTAATTGGGACTGAGGAGATAGCTCAGTAGAATAGTTCTTGCCTGGCAAATACAGGGCCTGAGTTCAATCCCTGGTTCCAGCAAAAATCATAAAAATTTAATTTGGTAGGTAAATTGTTTTTCTAAACTGATAATCTCCATTTCTATATGTTGCAAAAACATACATATATATGCAAATATATTCCAAATAGTGAAAGAAAACATACATATACCTTTTTATCAAGCAAAAGAAATTCATGAGCAGAAATCATAAGATACATAATGAAGAAGGATATTATATGAAATATACATTTAAAATAAGGAATATTATATTCTATAAACATTTCAATTTTTTCAAGGAGAATATAATTAAAATTAATTTCTCAATAAGAATTCAAATTTAGTATTATAATCTCAAAAGCAACTATCAGCAAAACAGGGATAAACCGACAGATTAAAACAGTGAGATATTTAATAGAATGTACCGTGGCTCTACTTTCTGGCATTATAGCATTGGGCTTGAACCGTCTATGATGCAGAGTAGTAAACAGTATAAGGCAAACATTTCTCAATATATTGAGTAAGACACAGTTGTAAGGGACCTAGAATTAAATGTCATTACTAGTATCATACCATTCATGATACTAGCAATAGTATAGGTGACAAAAACAAAAAGCAGTTTTATAGAAAAGCATCTTTAATTGTATTGTACAACTATAAAAAACAAGAAAACTTTGGAGGAAGGGTAATAGGGATGGAAAGGGATATCTAGAAGCTATGTTAAGTAGTCCCAAGATGAAAAGATGAATATAATCATCTGTTCATTTTAAATTGCATGTATGACTACAAATAAACTTTGAATAAATGTGAAAAACAAATAAAAGATTATTTGATAGTAGAGTTTATTGCTTCATTTGCTTGAAGGCAAAATATATTGTAACAAAGCACATCTTTCTTTTTTTAATTGTTTAAAGAGACTATAAAATAGAATTAAAACAGAAAAATTACAAATGATACAGAATTTCACTAAACAAAATAACTTGAATTTCATAGTGTTGTATTCAAATTAGTTGTTCATATTAACACAAAATTGAAATAAATTAAACAAATGTATGTATGAAAGTAAGAAGAGAGAAAAAGGAAAAATAAAAAGGAAGATCAAAAAATTAAGGATTAACTGCTCCTTTCCAGAGACCAGCAGAAATCCACAGTGTAGTTGTCCAAACCATCCTGCGTACATAGATATATCTCTTCCCCCTACACTCTCCTGTTCTCATCTCATTAATTCCTTCCTTTTTACCAGGTTCATTTCCTTTTCCCAGTGTCTACTGTATCCTTCAGATTTTATTCGCTCTTTCAGGTTCTCACATGAGGAGATAATACGATGTTTGCATACATGAAACTCATCTTTTTAAATCTCAAAATTCTTCAAATTTTACTTTTAAACATGTTAACTGCTATGAAATCCAAGTTATATTTTCTTCCTGAGTAATATGCTGGAACTAAACTCACCATTAGGTGATAGTTAATTCACTACTCTGCAGTTCTCAAATTTGCAAATTTGTAAATACAAATATGATATACCAAACATTTTGAACTATGTAGAAAACAGATACAAAAATCAGAAATACAACATCACTAAGATAAAATAAAACTCAATATTCTATTGGATAGTGCAGTACATGTAATAAAAAATTTGGATGTTGTTTTAAGTAGGAAACATTTAGCCCAGTCAGTTGCTTCGAAATTACCATGTAAACATGTAATTCTACACTGATTCCTTTGGTTACAGCCATTAGTGTGATCATTGTTTAAAGAGTCTTGGAGACTTCTCTGTATATACTTTAACTGTCTATAGGATCATGGGATTCAAAAGGAATCCAGCCATATTTGTTTAGTTATATGTGACCGTCTGGCTGAGAAACCAATATATTCAGTGTCACTTAGATTTAGATTGTCTTCTGAGCATCTTTGAAAAATTCAGGCACACCCCAAACACTACCTTCCCCTTGGAGTCTGTCAGCTAATAACCCTACTCCTTTATAAAAAGAAGGTGGTTAAACACACATTTTTTTGAAGAAGGCATATTTGGTCACTCTAAAACAGAACCATAAAATTGCACAATCTAAAGGAAGGAACAGTTTGTTTTGCCCTTTTTATTGCCAGCTAAATGCCAGAAGACTTTTAAAGTAACAGCAACCAGTACAAAAGAGAAAAAAAAAACTAATAAAATTTTTATGATCTTAAAGTAAACCTATTCCTTTTTCCTGTTCCATGGTTTTGTATACCTTTTGACACTAGAAATGACGGGGAATGTTTTTTGCTCTCCAGATACCAGCTAGGCACCATATAAAATTATGATTGTAAGAATAAAGATGCTCTAAAATCAAGCAGGAAATCATGCCATTTTCATAGCGAGAAAAACAGTTCATGTTATTTTACTTTAGTAAAGCAAAAATTAATTACAAGAGAAAAACAGTACAATTAAATATAACATTTATTTTTCCAAATAAAATGTTTTAAAAGTAGTGTTGAGGTAGTTCTTAGTTTTAAGAGCAGTTGTTTACAATATCTTCCATCTGCTGTAATTTAGAACAACATTTAGCCCTTTTCCACAAATCTTAATTGAGTCCACTGTGGAGTCCACTGGGAGAGAGACCTTAGTGCCTCTGAATGTTGGGGGCTCCTGCTGATCTGCGCCACTCCTTAGGCTTTTCCTGTTGCAATTTTCAGAGTTCTCCGGGTGGTTTTGCACAGCAAGGGGGAGAGTCATAGCCTTAGAATGAGAACGACTGAAATGAGTCAACTGTAGTGGGCAAAGAGTGTAGGCAATCAGTTGTTACACGACCCACTCCCCCGAAGAAGCTGAAATGGTTATGTCCAGAGTTAATCCTGTTGCACTGCTTTTAATGAATGTGAAGCTACTGTTGACCACAACCCTGGTTACTCCCTCTCCTTTGGAACTAACCTAAATTTAATTGAAAGGGAACAGAATAATTTTAGGGTTTTATTTTATTTTATTTTTTTAATGTATTTAGTACATGGTCTGCAGGGTCTCACTACACAGATCAGACTTGTAGTGATTCTCCTGTTTTCAGCCTCCCAAATTCTGAGATTAGAGGAGTGCTCCACCACACAATCTCAATTGAGGTCTCAGTGTGACCTGGGGGTGGGGCTGGCACGGCAGGCCAGGAGTCAAACCCTGGTACCTGAGTCTACCTAAGCAGGCACTTCAATATGCCGAGCTATCTGGCTTGCCCAAATGTGAATTTTGAAAAGTAGCATAATAGAGCTGGTGATATAGCTCAGGTGATTAAAGCACCTGCTTAGACAAGCTCAAGGACCATGGTTCAATCCTCGAAACCACATGTTGTGTTAACCTTGCCCGTAGGGTTGGCTGAGCCAGCCACAGCGTCAGGGCATGGTGGTGTATGCCTGTAATCCTAGTGTTGGGGACACTGAAAACAGGAGGATCACTATGAATCTGAACTGCGTAGTAAGATCCTGCAACAACCAAATACATTTTAAAAAGCACGATAAGTAAAGAACATTTGACCATTTTGTGCATCTCTTTTCTTTCCATGTTCAAAACTACTGTATGCCTAAGGAATTGAGTGTTGGTTTCCAAGTGCCAATCAATGGGTTTTTTTTAGCTGGTGCTGCCCATATTTTTTGTTTTTTGTCTCTTGCACACCCTTCATATTCTCTTTGTGATGTGACTAGCTTGCAATGCCTGTGTTAGCAAGGTCAAGTGGCAAAAGTGGTAGACTTAGCTGTGGAAAAGTGTGAGGACAGGCCAGTATGGGTGGGGGATAGGAAGCAGCCTACCTGGAGGGTGAGGGCCTGGCATAGAGAGCAGGCAGGCTGGCAGCCTGAAGATCTGTGATTGTGCCCAGGGCCAGATCACAGCACAGGCTGGCACCCGGTGGCAAGTACTTCACATTTATGATTTACTCACAGGGTTCTTAGCATCCATCACAGCTAAGAAAATCAAACTGACTAGGAATGAAAAATATTCTCATTTAAATCTTGATGGAATACAAAATGCATCCTTGAATATATCTGGGAAAAATTCATGTAAGGATTGAAAATGAACTTGGAATAGAAAGAGTTGACCTCTTTAGTCTAAATAATTTTTACAAATATAAAAGATGCTGTTTACTTTCTTAATTCATACAATAGAATAAGTTTTTTTTTTGTTTTGTTTTTGGTGGAAGCAAGGATTGAACTCAGACCTTTGCGCCTGCAGGGAAGTACTTATTCTAGTGAGCCATTTCCATGGCCCTTTTAGAATAAGTTATGATTCTTTATTTATTTGATAATTTTCTAATAAATAGTACATTATTTTATTATATAGCAATACTTAGTGTATATTATAATAAGCATAATCATCTCTCAATTGGAATAACAACTTACAAAGAATGAACAGAAGCTGAACTCCAAGTGCAGAAAGTGATGATGAAAGCGGTGATAACGGTAACAGGGCTGCCTGACGACACATCACTCACAAAATCGCTCACATATTCATCCGGCAAGTGTTTCCCGCCTGGCTGCAGATGCTGAGACCATATACTCTACGAGGTAATGCTAGTAAAGAAACAGATCTAATCTCCATCTTCAGGGAGTGTATAAGCTCACGGAGGACAGATATTAAAGAAGTAAACACCCACCACATATGTTCAAAAATGTCTTGATGATGTAGAAGAAAAGAAAAGGAAATGATGAATTCACAAAGTCCTACTTTCACATGTTTTGAGCAGATTCTTTAAGGAAATAACTTTTAAACTAACCCTTCACTTTTTTATAGGCACGATTTTGATTTTAAAATGAAAGTGGTACAAAGAGGAAGAAAGTACCAAATGCAAGAGGTGAAGATATTTTAAGGGATTTGTTCACAAAAAGACATGCAAATGCACAGCCCCAAAGCACACACACTTGACAGGGACAGTGGTCACAGAGCAGTGAGACACCCAGGGTGGGTCTGGCTCCATCCCAGCCTCTCATTATGAAGATAGGATGGATTGGCTGGGTGAGAAGGACCACAGCTTTCAAAGAGCCATGAAACACTGAGAATCCTTGTAAATATGTTTAGACTTTGATCGTGAAGATCCCATGAATTCATTCCAGAACGTTTCCTTGGAATATGCAGGGCAAGCTAAGTACAGACACCCTACTAGCCTGCCGGGAGGTAGAGGGGCAGTGTAGGATGGAATTGGCTGCATTTGGCTAGGCTCCACACCAGCCGGCTTCTTCGACTGCAGGGGCAAAGGCTTTACTCTTTCTGGAGAAGGAGGGCAAAATATTTATACTGTGACTTTTAATAGCTGTGCTGTGCAGAAATAGGACGGCAACAACTCAAAGGAAACGTGTTGGCTTTTTTTCTGCAAGCAGTCTTTCTAGTTTTCATGGCAAGTAGAGGAAGGTCTCTCTTCAATCACTGAGCCACTTTGTTGTGATTTTTTCTCAAGTATTTGAAAATCCTTCTTCTAAGGATTCTAACTGTTCTATTTTTCACAATGGGGAGATCCTGCCATCCTATGAATAATGCTGCAGTCTATTATTGGGATACAAATAATGCAGCTCCTTCACCCGGAGAGGAAGGTGTGTGTGTGTGTGTGTGTGTGTGTGTGTGTGTGTGTGTGTGTGTGTGTGAGAGAGAGAGAGAGAGAGAGAGAGAGAGAGAATTTCAGTGGCTTATAGTTAAACTAAATTACATGTTTAATGAATCACTTCCTCCACTTTATTTTATTTTGGTGGTAGGGTATGAAAATTTCTTTTTGAATATCATTGGGCTTTGTCCAAATTCTACTAGCTCAGTCTTACTCCAGATCCACAATTAATTCTGTTGAACATATTCCTAATTCCCACGTTTGAATAGCTCCAAGTTATTTCAAGTTGAAACTATTGGGGTTGTTTTAAAATGTGCTGGAGTTTTTAATTTTATAGTGTTGATTCCAAGGTGGATCTTATTTCCTTAGAATAGATACAGTCACTGGGCTTCCTTAAGATCTATCTATCTAACATTCATAATTTACTTTTCTTTTTTACTAAAAATCTTTTATTTATTTCTTTCTTTATTGGTACAGGGTCTTTCTATGCAGTTTTGGACTTATAGTGATCCTCTTGTCTCAGCTTCCCCAGCACTGCTATTACAGATATGCCACATGCCTGGTTTAAGAATTCACTTTTCTTGTGTCAGAACCTAGAACCCTGTGAGTTATAGGTGGTAACTATCCACTGTGTCCTTGTTTTGAGAATTACAATGATCCTGATGTGCTCTATAGTGAGATTATATCTTGCTCAAGCATGCAGCTTGCTGGTACAGTGCAAAGTTGGTCTGTAATTGCCTAGTACAAACAAATACTAAGCTAAAGGCCATTCAAATTTGTTATATAATATTTCTAGTCTCTCATTAACAAATGAGCACACCTACAAAAGGAAAATAGATAGTAACAATTGAATGCACTCATACTTGTGTGGTGCAAGAACCAGCAAGACTGGAATTAGCTAGGGAATTTTTAGATAAGCTGACTGTGAGACCCTGAGTGACCTACTAAATCAGAAATCATTGAAACAAGGTTTCTAGATGATTCATACATATAATGAAGTGCACTGGCTTAATGCACCTCAAGAAATGTTCATTCTTCTGGAACTACTTAGCAGGAAAGCAAGTGATTGCTCAGAGGAGGTGCTGCTGGTTAGAGTTGGGTGGAGAGTGTGGCCAGCACCATCAGAGGACATGAGCCTGAAGGGATGGAAGGGTGCTTTCTTTTTCTATGGGAGAGGATTGTGGGAGGGATTGGGTGGGCAGCAAGGAGTAGCTCCTACTACACCCTCAGAAAAATATTCCAGCTGGGGCCAATGATGCCACTGGGAGCTACATTATACTAGCGTTTGCTAGGTAAACAGAAGTTGAGAACAAACGATTACAGAAGAACTTTAAGAGGATTGCAAAGCAGGAAAGTTCTTTCAGGGCTGAGCCAGGCCCAGAAAAGAAAGCTCAGAATCACTGCCCTGTCAGAATGGTGACATAAGATTTTAGGGTTTAGGGCCCTAGTCTCTTCACCATGGCCATATTTAGTTGCTGGTATGTGGATTCTTCAGCAGCTCTCTGCCTGGAGTGTGGAGGAGGGTTCCAATATCTGTGGCTTGGGAAAGGCCAGTATTTATAAGGTAGTGACAATTTCAGAAGGTTGGGGAGCTTGTTCCTAGTCTAATGCCAAATGTTTAAAAACAGCTTTTTCATATGTACATATAATTATAAGCGTGTATGCACATCTGACTTTAAAAAAATCTAAGCAATGATCAAGAATTTTTAAAAAGAGACATTTTGCTTGAAAGGCATATCATCTGATCTTGGAACAATAGTGGCTAAGAATGAGGGAAGAATGTATGTTTCTGTTCTGGACGTGTGCTCCCCACTGTCACATGATAGACACATCAACTGCTAAGGGGTCTCCTGCCTCCAGCTGCCAGTCAGCTGCTATCTGCTCTCTTTGTCCTCTGAAGACTTGGCTCAGCTTGTGAATGCTTTTATCACATATTGTCTCCTTGAGCAATCTGGGTTAAGAAAACAAGTATTCTTTTTCTTGAAATTTTTAAAAACCAAATTTTCTTCTTTTTATTAGGAAGAAATAGGGAGAAAAAAGACATTTTCTTAGGTGTTTAATACTTGATTACATGGCCAAATAAAGGCTAGTTATGCTTCATTACGTTGTGATTCTTCTTCTGAGCTACTCAGTGTAGTTATTAGAGTTAAGGAGAAAAACAATAAATTTGAAAGGGAATCTATTTGTCCCAAGAAAGCCTCTCTCATCCAAAGGCTTTCAGATGAATGGCAAACTTGAGATGCTGCCTTCAGCAATGTCCCATTTTCTCTTGGAAAATAGCTTTGCTTTCACTTTAGAACAGTTATGGACCTATAGTTTTCTTCTAGGCTTTGCCTCTTAGTGATCTGAGCAACTCAGTTTTTGGTGTCATCTATAATATGTGCCCCATATTGACATATGTTCTACTTCAGTTTTATGGAGCAAATGTTTTTGTCTTTGACAATGTGTATGTTGAAATCTAATCCCCATTGCAATACCAGGAAGTGAGGACTTTGATGTGTCCTTGGGTCATGAAAGTGGAGGCCTTCTGGATGGTATTCTTGCTGTTTGAGAGAGACCAAAACACTCCACTGCCCTCCTACCATGAAAGAATACAGCAAGAAGCCACCGTCTGTAAACTAGGGGAAAAGGTGTTTATCAGATGTTGAATCATCCAGTGTTTTGATTGGGCTCTTTAACTTTTGAAACTGAGAGAAATAAATGTATTCTGCTTACAAATCCAGAAAACAACATTTTGTTATAGCAGCCAAAATGGAAAGAGATCATCATCAAATTGGCTACATATGGGCTGGGGAGATGGCTCAGTAGAATAAGTGCTTCCCTGGCAAGTGAAAGGGTCTGAGTTCAATCCCTGGTTCCAAAAAAAAAAAAAAAAAAAAAAAATTGGCCACAACATCCTTACTACCACTAGCAGCAATTTCCATCACATGCCTACCAAACTGGCATTCAGTCAGAATCTCCATGCACTGTGGCTCTTCCCAATGGATCCTAGCTCCTCAACTGCCTATGAAGAAAGCCAACAGAAAACCCTCCAATGCCCATATCCCAGTCCTGCATTTTATTCTGTGTATTTATCAAAGTCAGAAGTAAGAGTCAAATGTGGTAGCTTGGTATCAAATAGTCCAGCCTCTGAGAAAGTAGCAAGCTCCTGATGTATTTTTGTTAAGTTAATACATCGAGTATGTTTGCTTTTGTGGAGGGGGTGGGCCGTGTGAGCAAAAAAGGAACGCTTCAAGAAATGTGTTCTTAATTTTAATCACAAGCAAACTCTTGTTAGGCTATTTTGTAGAAAATAGACTAAAAATATTGTAAACAGGAAATATAAACATGTGAAGCCTGTCTTTATGGGTCTTCTACTGAAACTTTCTTATCTGAATGCTATGCATGTGTAAACACTGGATGTCAGAATGAGTTAGGCTGGTTTCAGGGAGCTATCAATAGAAGCAACTTCAGTTAAAATGGCCCAGGGTCATAAATTCCTTTGTTAAGTAATTATTATTTTATTATTTAATACTCCTACTAATTTGAACATTAAGAGCTTTGGTGATTGTACCCTACATGTTTAGCTTACATTCAGATAGCACAATTATTTTAATTCCTTTGGTAACTTGAAAAATCTATGTTTATATTACTGGATCAGGTAATGGACTGTGGCTAGAAAACACTATTCTATAATTAATGAGAGGCAATACTGACTGACCAAAAGACAGGGAGCTTTGGAATAAGAGAGATGTAGGTTGAAATCCTGTCAGTTCCTAGCCAGATGAACTTCTATGATCTTTTTTAAGGGCCCTGAAAATATGACAGCTGAAGAGACCTACCTCACAGGCAGCTGTGGGTATGAGATAAATTAAAGGAAAATGTTGGATAATGAGGAAAATGTAAGCATAAAATGATTACTAATGTGAAATATGAAATAATGGAAGGAGCAGATCATATACTGTCACAGAACAAAAGATTCTTTTTTAAATATTTTTCATTTGGCAGAACCGGGGATTGAACTCAGTCCCTTGCACTTGCCAAGGAAGCACTTCTTCTACTGAGCCATCTCCCTAGCCCCAAAGGATTCTTATAGGCGAGGACATCTTTAACACTTTGTTATGTTTGCTTAAATACCCTTCCAGGTTTAATAGATTGGCGTTTCCTGAATATTCATGTTCCCTGTCGTCCTCAGATTGATGATTCTTGACAGTTGTCCAGGACCATTTGTACTTTCCCTTGCTGGCAGCACTGGACCTAGAGGCTTACATGTGGTATCTGTCTGGCATCTGATGAACTGAGCAGCAGAGGTCTATCAGGCCAAATTTAGTCAGAGGCAGAAGAGGATAAAATGTGTATTCATCTCCTGCTAGCTTCATTCTGTGCAGCTCACATAGAACAAAGCAGTTCAAGAGAAGACATGACACTGTCCTGTGTGGTTCTACTCTGAGCAGTCAGTCCCAACAGCTCTAGACAGGTGGTGGCTTGAGCAGGGTCCTGAGAGATTAACATCCTTTAAGAAAGGGTCATTGAGAATGCAGTCATACCCACTTCTTGGCTGATAGCTGGATCCTCTGGACTATTTCATTGTGGAACTGACTTAGTAGTAAAGTCCTGCCTCAGAACACAGGGTCTCCTAAGAGAGAAAAGCCAAATTGTCACTCAAATACTGTACTTATTGTACAGCTCTTGAGTTCCCAGTTTCCAGTTCACAAACTGAAAACAGTAGCACCTGACAGATTTCCACGAAGAAAGGAATGAAACTAATATGAGAGAAGTGAGCATGTATTGCTATCATCTGCTTTGTTCTTCTTGCTTTAGTTAGTTTATTCTTATGTATTCCTTTCTTCCTTCTCTTTTGCAGTTTATCCCTTCCTTCCTCTTGTGTTTGTCACTGTTGCACAATCATTCAGGATTATTCCTCTGTTTCTCATGAGAATCTAGAAGAGTCTTAAATTTCTGCTAATATTTAATATGATGATGGCCGAATGTGCATGCTGATTACTCTTTTCAACACCTATCGTGTCTCATAGATTTCATCCACTCCTCCACCTTTGAGATCCACCTCATTCCTACACCCTACTCAGAAGACACACCCCAGACTCCTTATTATCAGGAAACACTGCCTATTTTTCTCTTAGGAGTTCCTCTTTCTGATGATGCAATTCCAGAAGCCTTTCACCTTACCAAGTCTCCAACTGCTTGTGCGCTGGCTGGTGTTTGGCCACCTCTATGCTCCTAGGCTGTCAGTCTCATCTTGTTTTGTTCCTATTCTTTTAGCTCTGAAGATAAAATTATAATTAAGAAAAATCACTCCCATTACTTCTATCAGTATTCTTTTTCACCCAACTATTATTCACAGAATGATAATGCTGCTCCAAACGATCTTTTTCTACTCCATCTCTTCTACCATTACATCCACTGAGGTGATTTCCTGTCCTTACTTTAGTCAATCATTATATACCAATATTTTATGAATCTAAGACAATATAGATAATAAAGTGCAGCATTATGACATTATGCATCTCATAGCATGGGAAAATCCTGCCAATTAAAATAGTAAAATGCCATCAATTGCCAGATGCATTCTGTTTTTGGAGTTGTTAAAATATGAAAATATATTCATTTTGCAATACACAAAGTAATGGTGTTTTGTAGATCAATGCAAAGATACTCCCTAATCTTCCTTTGCCTTATATATTAAATTTCTTGAAATAGACTGAGCTGTCAAGACCTGTCTTTTACTTCCCAAGTATTCCTTATCCTTCTACAATCTCATTTCCTTCTCTAATAAAACTTCTCTTTTTAAAAAAACAACCATCCTCTTTATAATTACCATATCTGAGAATGTGTCCTAGTTTGTATGCAAAGGCAGCTGCATAGGATGTGCTGCTGACCACCTTACTGTCCCAGCTTTTCCTTTTATACTCCAGAGTCTTATGACTCTATGAGGTGAATCTTTTTGTTTTAAGATTACTTGATTTTCTTTTATAAGCCACTTACCTGCTTTTGTTCTTCATCATTTCATCTTTTCTATTTGATGTCTGAACTTTTTTACTATTTGAAATCTCTCAAACCGGATTTGTTCTAGAAGTTCTCCAATAGCTCCTGGATGGAAAACATTTTATTTCTCATATTGCTAACATAGACTACATTGACAACTTCTCTGACATTTCTGTGACATTTGACCCAGGGTATTATTTCTTTCTCCTGATGATATGTGCTTCTTGGTTCATACACAAACATGCTGTCTTGTTTTCCTCCTGCTGCTCTGGCTTCCTTTTCTCAGCATCTGACACTCTGAACTGAGTTCTGAAAACTTGCGTTTTATAATCTCACCTATCCTCATACTGGTGAGGAGTGTCTGTCTCTCATTTAAAGTCTCCAATACCAAATCTCCAAGCTGCGCTTTCTGCTTAAACCTCAGACATGCATCTCTCATCACTTGTTTATCACTATATGGACTGTCTGAACAACTTGTACATATGGAGCCCAAAGATAAATTCCATCTCAGAAAAGGATATGTCGGTCCTGTAGGTTTCTCAAGCCCAAAGAAAGGACACCACCCTTTATCCTTCACCTGACTCTCTCAATTCTGTCTCTGTTAGTGGCTCTAGTTATTAAAATATAGCAGACCCCAAATCAAATCGTAAGGGTCCATTTGCACAGCCATCATGTGAATTTCACACAGGTATTGTCTACCACCTAACATCTCTGCCTTTCTTCCTTTCTGCCTCTTCCAGTGTCCCATCATGAAATTGGGCTTCATTTTTTTATTAATTTTATTGAGAAATAGAAATGAGAGAGTTTCAAAAGCGATTAATAGGACATGTAGACTGGTACAACCATTGTGGAGGTCAGTGTGGAGAATCCTCGAAACAGTAGGACTAGAAATCCCATTCAAGCTGGCTATCCCCCTACTGGGAATTTTCCCAAAGGACCTGGAAATATTGTATCATAGTGATATATGTGTACCTATGTTTATAGCAGCGCAATGTGTGATAGCAAAATCTTGGAAACAACCAAGATGTCCATCACATGAGGAATGGTTGAAAAAGATGTGGTATTTCTATATAATGGAGTATTACTCAGCTATTAAGAATGATAAATTTGAAGCATTTATACTGAAGTGGATGCCACTTGAACATATACTCATAAGTGAAATAAACCAGACACACATG
>PVKA01050370.1:0-12748 GCA_004027165.1 Ctenomys sociabilis | reverse complement strand
ACACATTAACAGGACAGATTCAATAAATTAATACATTGCAAACTGTTTTCATAATGTTTTAGTATTGTACAAGGTACATACATGATATTATACTTACAGACATTATTATAGTATTTGTCTCTTAGTAAATTAAGAGAGTATAGCTGTTTACTTATCTTATTTTTTATAGCTGAATTATATCACAGATTCAATAATTAATACTTTCTACCTTGTTATTTCCCTAGTGGCTGTCCATAGTACTAGAAGCTGATGTAATATCTTGTTCAACCACTATTAGTGCAAATCTTGCTTCTCATAGAATTATGCAGAAACACGGCATATTTATCCTAATTGTACTGTTTATACACACTCATCATGATTCTTCCTTTGTATACCCTTTCCTTTATCTCCACCTGTCAAAGATGGGCACTCCATTGTCATTAAACCACTTTAGGTGCCTGAACTCAGTGACACAATCCAACACAGTCCAGCATTCCACAATAACGGTGAGTTATCTGAAGAAGTTGTCAATCATAGCCATTTACAGCTCAACTTATTATTATGGCCCCACATTGTATACCTCATTTTTATACTTTTCTGCTGGATGGTTAAGACCATGTGGATGAGTCACGGCCAATGTTTGACCAATTTTCTCTCTGTGAGAGCCTGAGAGAAAGTTTTCTCTCCATGTAACTCTCCCCAGTACACTATAGATCATTGATCTTGCTCTGCGGCCCTATAATCTCCTTGTTCAGAAAATTTGGGGCACAACTGAGTTTCATGACATTATAGTACAGATTCTCTTATGTCCTGAGTCTTCACTGCCCTTGAAAGGCTAGGGCCAAAATGTTGGCTGGCCTGTGGTTCTTCTATTTCTCCAGTTTTGATCTGTGAACTTAGGTTGTTAGCCATCCAGAAGAGAAGCTGCTTAGTACCCTGCAGCATATGCTGTTCATTTTGCCCTAACTATCTGACTCAATTCTTTTTAGTTGTTGTTATACCTTTCTAGTTGTATTCCTTCTTTTGACTTTTTATACTAGGGAGAATATACAATATTTGCACGTGTGTGTCTGGTTTATTTCACTTATGAGTATATGTTCAAGTGGCATCCACTTCAGTATAAATGCTTCAAGTTTATCATTCTTAATAGCTGAGTAATACTCCATTATATAGAAATACCACATCTTTCTCAACCATTCCTCATGTGATGGACATGTTGGTTGTTTCCAAGATTCTGTTATCAAAAATTATGCTGTTATAAACATAGGTACACATATATAACTATGATATAATGTTTTGAGTTCCTATGGGAAAATTCCCAGTAGGGAGATAGCCGGCTTGAATGAGACTTCTGCAGTTCTTGGAGATGTTTATCCTTCTCCTGCAAAGGCTTCTGTGTGGCAGCTGTTCAGCAGCCTCTCAGTTCTCTTTGCACTTCCATTTGTGGGTCAGTTTCTCTTCTGATATTTTACTAAAGTTTTTGTCCTTTTCTATTGCTTTTTGGAACACTTCCCTCTCATGCTTTTTTTTTTTTTTGTCAGCAAGGTGCTTCAAAACCTCAGTTTCACAGGACTTAAATTCTTTGTTCTGCAGCTTCTAATTTTCTCTTAATTTCCTCCAGGAAATCTCTCCCAGCCATGGTGAACAGAAGACAAGTGACTGGCGGTGCTTGCAACACAATCCACTGCCAAGGAGAGCTCTGCTGGGCTTGAGCTGCCGAGCCATGCCCTCCAGGGAAGCCTCTTGTCTACTTCTGTTTCCATCCTCAGTTTGAAACACAAATTTTAAAAGAGAGAAAGAATGTTTTTCTCATGTCTATCCCTAACTTATAAGTTTATATCAGTATCCTTATATGGTTCAAATATAAGTAGGGTTAAATGAATAAAATTATTGAAAAGAGATTTTTTTCATCCCTTATTTACTATAAAGGCAATAAACCCTAATTCAGGTATTTCCTTCTGAGAAGGGCTTACTCATGTCTTTGAAGCTGTGCACATTTTTGAGAAGATACTTTAACGTAAAAAGCAACAAAAAGGATGAATATAAGTATAGCTCAGTGACATTGTTCCCTCCCCCGGAAGAAGCTTGGGTTTGCTGCCATGGCAGCCCCCTCTGGTGAGTGCCTATAGGCTTATTTATTAAAACTGAGAGCTGTTTTGGTTAGGTTTGTGTTTCTTTCTAAAGGTAGCTATTACTGATATTCTACCTCGCTCTGCTGGTAGGCCTCAGTGAACATCTTCCTATTGCAAAGTTCAAAGATTAAATTATTTTTTACCACGTTGCGGATTTAGAATTCTGCGATGCTTTCTCAGTTGCTGAACTCCTTTTATTGCTATTGTATCTTGTTTTTCTGATGCTTGAGGGAAGTTCCAAGCCCGTGTTATTTATAGCATAGCACAGGATTTGGCACAGATTAAGAATTTACTAATAATTTGTCAGGTGAATGTGATAATTTTTACTTATCACATTATGAGGAAATGAAAGAATCCAACAGTATAGGTAAATTAAATACTAGACCTGCAGGGAAAATTTAAATTGCATATTGATTGTAATTTTCTCATTCTAAGAAAAAAAGAAATTCACAAATCTAGACTAGGAGATGTCTGGTTGCTGGACGGTGTTGGATTGTTTTGCTGAATTCAAGAACCTATAACAATTGAATAATAGAATACCCATCTCTGAGAGGACTAAATAAAAAAAGGGGATACAAAGGAAGGACCATTCTGTATTTGTATATACTGTACAGTTAGGTTCAATATGCAGTACTTTCACGGTATTCTATGAGAAGAAAGACTTGCACCAATAGTGTTTGGACAGGATATCCTGTCTGCTTCTTGTACTATAGATAACCACTAGGAAGATAACAATATGACAAGTATTAATTATTGAAACTGTACTATAATTCAGCTTTAAAAAACTGTAGCTATACAGCTATATTCTCTTAATTCAATAAATAGAAGCATCTGCTCCAATTGTGTTTGTAAATAAAATATCATGTCTACAACTTGTACAAAAAATAACCACTATGAAAACAATATGCAATGTATTAATTATTGAATCTATTCTACTAACTTGATTTGAAACTGTCTCATTACTATTGGTTCTTCAATAAAATTATGGAAAAAAATTAAGATAAAAAAAGAAAATGTGGCAGTTATTTGACATGGTATTCATGAAATCATAATTAATTTATTAATTAGTCATTGTATATCTACTATATGTCAGATTATGAAATTATAATATTAATTTAGTACTGAATTATAAGTGTATTATAACTGAATTATAAGTGTATAAATAAAACTTTTGGGGGTTTTAAATAGTAATTACAATGTAAGGGTCATTACATCACATAGTTATGTTTTGCAAAAGTTGAACAAACATTAGACTTTTATTTCATTTATTAGTGCAAATGGTATGAAAGATTTTGACTAAATTCAGGGAGGAACATTAAACATAGTACTTTTTGTTTATATTTGTATGTTTTAATGGAATAACTCTGTTGAGGTAGAATTCATATATCATACAATTGGTTTGTGTAAAATGTATGTAATTCAGATTTTTTTAGCTTCCTTACAGAGTTGTACAAGTAGCTCATTTAAATTGTGCTTCCCCCGCAAGAAAAGTCTATATCCATTAGCATTCACAGATGATTTTCCCCTGTAAACCTCATGGGCAACCACTAAACTACTTTTTGTCTCTGGAGAATTTCTGGATATATTGTATAAATGAAATTATACAATATATGACCTCTTAAGATTGGCATCTCATTTATCATTCTGTTGTCAGGATTCATCCAAGCTGCAGCTTAAATCAGTAATACATGACTTTTATTGCCTGATAATATTCTATTTTATGTATATACGGTACCATATTTCTTGTCACTTCATCAATTGATGGATGTTTGTGTTGTTTTCACTACCTGACTATTGTGAGTAATATTGTTAGAAAAATCTGTGTACAAGGTTTTATGGGAACCTATATTTTCATTTCTTTTTCAATTAGATTATATAATTCTTTTTTAAGAACTTCTAGAACTTTTTCAAAAGTGGCTGTTCCATTATTCATTCATAGAAAGATATTAGAGATCTGTTTGTCCAACTACTTGTAAACACTTGATATCCTCTGTCCTTTCTAGCCAGTAAGAAGGTCTGATATGATATTTTCCCATGGATTTTTAAAAATTAATTTTACTAAGAAACAAATAGCAATGAGACAGTTTCAAAGCTGATTAGTAGGACAGTTTCAATAATTAATACACTACATATTATTGTCTTTGTAATAGTTATTCATAGTACAAGATGAAGATATGATATCTTATCCAAACACTATTAGTAAAAATCTTTCTTCTCATTGAATTAAGAGAAAGTAGCGGTATATCCATCTTAACTATTTTGTATAGTCAGATGCAAAATGGTCCTCCATTTGCATCCATTTTTTTGCTTAGTTTTGTCAGAGATGGGTATTCCATTGCCATTTAAATATTGTAGGTGCATGAATTCAGCAAAATATTCCAATATAGTCCAGTAGTCCACGAAAGTAGTGGCTCATCAACAGGACTGGCAATGTCAGAAGTTGTTGACTTGAGCCTTTTACAGCTCAGCATATTAATATGGCTTTACTTTATATACCTTGTTTTTAAACTTTTATGCTGGATAGTTAAGACAAAGATAAAACAAGACATATGTGACAAGAAATGTAACTTCTGTGTGTGACAAGGTCACTCAAATCCCTTCCGGATTTACTCTGAAACCCTGTACTACAGTTTATAGATCCTTTGTCAGTGTCAGCCATGTGGATGAGTCAGGGCCATTGCCTGACCAGTTTGCTCTCTGTGAAAGCCTGAGAGAATTTTTTCTCTCCATGTTACTCTCCTTAGGCACACTCTACATTGTTGATCACTTTGCCCTGTGGCTGCATAGTCTCCTTGATCAGTAAATTTGGGACACAGCTGAGTTACATGATGTTACAGTACAGGTTCTCCTATGTCCTGAGTCCTCAATGATCTTGAAAGGCTAGGGCCAAAATGTTGGCTGTCCTTGCAGCCCTTCTTTTTCTCTAATTTTTGTTCTGCAAATATAGGTTGTTAACCCTTCAGAAGAGAGACTTAATGATATTATTACCATATAACATAGACAGTTGAGCTTAACCTCAATATCTGTCTGAATATCAAATAACTTAAAAATAACATGGAACAGGTATTGTTCATCAAGTATTGTTATGTTAAACTGTAAATCCCTACAGAATGTGAAGAAAAAAAATTTTAAATGTGAATAAATAATTACATGTTTTTATACAGAAATTTAGAAATCTAACCATATACGACATTGGAGCATGACAGTTCTACGACTTTTTTTTCTTGTCTCTTGTTTTCATTTTTACTCTTTTTTTTTTTAAACAAACATTTACTTGAGAGACAGTATGGCAGTAATTGGTGTGGCATGACAAGCATTATGTATTTAGAAGACCAGAATGGCAGTCATTACAAGTATAACCTTATATTACATATTGCTGTCTTCAGGGCAGTTGCTTAGTTCACAGGTATCAGCATATAGTCAGGCTGAGAATTCAACCAATTAACTGCTACTTTCAAAAACATGATGAAGATTCTCATGACCATTGCCCTAAGCATCTTGTGCATATAAATTGTGCTTTTTCCCTTGTCATGTTTCCTAGCTTTTCTCCTTTCCCTTTCTTTGCCGTTTAATCCTTCAGTTCTCACTTTCCTTTTCACTGTTTTATATCTTTCTATTTTTATTTCTTCTTTTGAGTTCTTACACTAGGAAAACTATACAATTTTTACTTATGTGATTCTGGTTTATTTCACTTATGAGTATGTCTACAAGTGGAATATACTTAAATATAAGAGCTTCAAGTTTATCATTCTCTATAGCTGAGCAATACTCCATTGTATAAAAATACCACATTTTTTTTCATCCATTCTTCAGGTTATTGGCATCATTGTTGTTTCCAAGATTTGGCTATCACAAATTGTGCTGCTATAAACATAGGTACACATATATCACTATGATATGATGTTTTCAGTTCCTCTGGGAAAATTCCTAGTAGGGAGATAGCTGCTTTGAATGGAATTCCTAGGCCTAGATTTTTAAGGAGTGTCCACACTGATTTCCATGATTGTACCAGTCTACATTCCCACCAGCAGTGGAGTAGGGTTCCTCTTACCCCACAGCCTCTCCAACATTTGTTGTTAGTTTGTTTATGATAGCCATTCTTTCAGGGGTGAGATGGCATCTCCTTGTTTTAATTCGGATTTCATGGATGACTAGTGATATGGAGTATTTTTTCATATGTTTATTTGCTTCAATAATTTCATCTGAGAAGTGTGTGTTCATCTCAGATGCCCATTTCTGGCGTTTAAATTTTGGGGCCTCTAATGTTTTTTAGTTCTTTATAAATTCTAGAGAGCAGCCCTTTGTCTGAGTGTTTATCAGTTAAGATTTTTTCTCAATTTGTGGGTTGCCTTTTCATTTTGTTGCAAAAACTTCTGAATAAGAGGAAGTCCCTCTGGTTAATTCTTCCAAGTATTACCCATGCAATTTGATTTTTGTTCATGAACTCTTTGCTTACCCCAATGTCTTCAAGAGTTCCTCCTATTTTCTCTTTCCAGGAGATTGAGTGTTTTGTTTTAATGTTTAGGACTTTAATCCATTTTGACTTTAGCTTAGAGCACGGTGATAGACATGGGTCCAGTTTTGGTTTTTGGCATATAAAGAGCCAATTTTTTCAGCACCATTTGTTAAAGAAGCTATCTGTGTTCCAGTAAGCATGTTTGGCACCTTTGTCACAGATAAGGTGGCTGATTGTGTTTGTAGAGGTTTCTGCATCTTCTAATCTATTCCATTGATCCTCAGGTGTATTTTGTTGCCAATACTATGCTGATTTTATCACAGTAGCTTTATAGAATAATTTCAAGTCAAGAATTGTAGGGCCTCTTGCCTTGTCTTTGTTGTCCACGATTGCCTTTCCTAATCTAGGTCTGGTTCCAAGTGAATTTTAGGAATGATTTCTCTAGGTCTGTGAGGTATGTTGGCGGTAGTGTGATAGGGATTGCACTAAATCTGTAGAACAATTTTGGGAGTATGGCCATCTTCACAATGTTGGTTCTTCCTATCCAAGAGCAGGGAATATCTTTCCATTTTCTGAAATCCTCTATGATCTTTTTTTTCAGAGTACATAATTTTCATTGAATAGATCTTTGACTTCTTTAATTAGATTAATCCCAAGGTATTTCGTTTTCTGCGGTGCTATTGTAAAAGGTATTGTTTCTTTAATATCTTTCTCAGTCTGTTTGTTATCTGTGTAGAGGAGTGCTATTGACTTTTGGGTATTGACTTTGTATCCTGCTATGCTACTGAATTTGTGTATCAATTCTAGTAGCCACTTGGTGGAATTTTTTTGTGTTTTCTAAGTAAAGTATCATGTCATCTTCAAATAATGATAGTTCAACTTCTTCTTGACCTATTCTTATTCCTTTTATTTCTCTCTGTTGTCTAATGGCTCCAGCTAATGGTTCCAAAACTATATTGTTCCTGTGAATTTTATTAGCTTTTATGTGATAGTGATGCTGACTGTCTTCTCATGTCCTGTTGGCCATTTGTGTGCCCTATTTGTGGGGAAAGGTGTTTTCAAATACTTGACAATTTTAATTTGGATTGTGTTTTTATGTTGAGTTATAAGAATTATTTATATACTGTAGATGTTTGACTCTATTAGACATCTGATTTAAAAACTTTTGTGACAATTTCTGAGGGTTTTTATTTTTTGGTTGTATCTGTTGAGGCACAAATTTTTCTTAATTTGAAAAAAATCCCGTTTAATCTTTCATTACTTATGATTTTGGTATCAAAACTAAGAAGTCATTATCTAATCCGAGGTCATAAAAATTCCCTCCTATTTGTTCTTCGAGTTTTATACATTTAGCTATTCCTTTTATATGTTTGGTACATTTGAGCTTATTTGTGGGTGGAATAAGCATATCTTTTGTGTATGGACATCCAGTTGCCTCAGTGCTCTGTGTTTACATCACTCCCAGAAGTGAATTTTAAAACTGAAAATATGATTCTCTGGTTCTATTTGTTTCCAAATTATTTGCCCATTCTTGATCTCTTAAATTGCATATAAATTTGTGTGTTAGCTTATCAAAATCTTTGCTATTGTCTTATTAAATGTGTGCATTTTTATGTTTATAATATATTCCTTATGGTTTTGCTCTTTTATCATAAAATAGACATTTTTATCTCTAGCAGTATTTTGGGAGTGTCAATCTCTTGCACCCAATATTAGTAAAATCACTGCCTATCTCACATGGTTTCTATTTGCAAGGTAATCATTTCTCTATCCCTTTAGTTTCACTGTATTTGTATCTTTTAGCATATGAGAAGTCTCCTGTGCACAGCATATATTTGGATTTTCTTTGATAATATTTGTTTTTTCATTAGATTGCTTAGTTCACTCATATTAAATATATATAATTCATATAATAGGAATTATAAGTTTTTTTAAAATAAGAAAATATGTTTTCATGATTGGCTTATTTACTTAGCACACATTTTTAAGGTTTACATATGTTTTAACAGGTATAATTTTTTTTTTTTTTTTTTTTGCAGAACTGGGGATAGAACTCAGGACCTTACACTTGCCAGGGAAGCATCATCTATTTTTTAAAAAGAGAATTACAAATAGTGAAAAAAGTTAGAAATGCTGCAGAATTTCACTAAACAAATAAAATAGGAATTCAACAATGCTTATTCAGGCTAGCAAGATAGCTCAGTGGTCTAAAGTGCCTGTGTAGGCAAGCTTAGGCAAGCATGCAGGGACCGCAGTTCAATCCCTAGCACCACATGTTGCACCAGCCATGCCTCAGGGTGGGTTGAACCAGCCAAAAAAAAAAAAAAAAAAAAAAAAAAGAAATAAAACAATGGTTGTTATATTGTACAATGTTTTCTTCAAATCAGTTGCTCAGATTACCAGATATAAGCACACAAAATTGGTCAAAAAATGTTATAAGAAATTTAAAAAAAGAAGAAAAAGGTTTAAGTATTAACTCCTCCTTTGAACAGGTCAGCAGAGATCAGCAGTACAGTTGTCCCAGCTGTCCTGTGCATATGCAGAAGTACATCTTCCCTTCCTTCTTTCTTCTTTTTGTCCTTTTCCTCACCCCGGTTGTTCCTTCCCTCTGAACAGTTTCTTTCCCTTTCACAGCATCTATGGTTTTTTTTTCAGATTTTCCTTACTCTTTCAGGTTCTTACACTAGGAAGACAACTTGTTTACACATGTGGGTCTGATTCATTTCACATATGAGTATGGTCTCTAGTTGCATTCATTTATCTATAAATGCCTTTATTTTATCATTTTTATAGCTGAGTAATACTCCGCTGTATAAAATGATCACAAAGTCAAAATAGATCAAAGATTTAAATATTAAGATAAATACTAAATCTACTGCAAGAGAGAGTAGGTAGAAATCTTGAAGGCATACAGGTAGGTAGAGAATTCATGAATAAAAACCAAACTGCACAGGAAATACTTTGAAGAATCAACAATTGGAGTCTTGTCTTTTTGAAAACTTTCTGTACATTCAAGGAAATTACCAACAGAGTCATTTTTTATTAGTACATGTTTGCAGTACACAATGCTTACGTTTCTTTCATGGAGCTGGTATATACATATCAGACATTTTAAGTGTTGATCATCATTCCTCATGTCTCTCCCACCTCTATCTCTTAATTTCTTTCACAGTTGGGAAAGATCTAGGACCTTACTTCCTAGCATCCATCTTTTATTTTGCTCATTATTTATAATTTGAGTTTCTAATATAAAAAAAAAATGCTCTTTCCTTGTTAACGCCCAGTACTACAGTGTGGCTGGTTTCTGTCTATTGAGTAAATGAAGAGCTCACTCAGGTTACTCCCTTTAATGACCACTCACTGTATTGGGTCACTTAAGACCCAGATACAGGAAACTAATATAATTAAACTTTCTGTAAAATTAAGAACAATTTCGTGGTGGAAGGAAAATATATTGGGCTGCCTCAATCTATCTGTGTCCTTTTTTTTCTGAAATGTGATCTCTGTCAGGTCATTTCTGCATGCTTCAGGGGTCAAGCAGTTCTTGTTGGCACATGCTTCCCCAAAAGAAACTTGTTACAGGGGTTGGGCATTTCTCCTCTGTGACTGCCTTCTCACTGGCTCTATCTGACTTCAAATCAGTATAGCTGATCCTTACCAAGTATCTGAGCATCAGTCTCTGTGCTGGTTGCATTTGCTGCTGTATGAATCTGGTGAAAGTTTTGGCTGGAATTTATTTATTTATTTATTTTTACGAAGATGTTCACTGGTTTTGCTAATGATTTGGCTCTTTTCAGCAATGATGGGGTCTGGCTTCCCTTTGTCCCCTGCCTAAGTTTTTTTGTTTTTCCTCTTTTTTAGTAAGAGTCATGCTGATCCTTCATATGGTAGCATTTCCTGCCTTGACTTTTCTATTGTAGATTTCTTGATATTCTCTTAAAAGAGATAGAAATTTCCCCTTCCATCCAAATATAAATGTTAAGTGGTTAGGGAGTTACTTATGTGGTAGTATGTTTGCCTGAAATGTAAGGCCTTGTGTTGGAGTTTTAGCACTGCCAAAAAAAAGGGGGGGGGGGAAGATGTAGAAATTAACTACCTTTACATTTTTACTGCAATTAACTTTAATTATTTTGTATTTTTTAGGGAAGGGTCTACAGGGTATTCAGGGTCTGACTGCTAGATTGGACTTGTAGTGATCTGCCTGTCTACAGCCTCTCACAAGCTGGAATTACAGGCGTGCACCACCACTCCCAGTCTCAATTACCATCTCACTGTGGCCCGGGGGTGGGGTAGGCACTGCAGGTCCCAGGACTGAACACCAGTCCCTGTGCCTGCTTGCAGGTACTTTAATGCTCTGAGCTATTTGGCCAGCCCTGCAATTAACTTTGGATTGATGAATTAATAATGTGTGTACCAGTCCCTAACCACTACAGTTTTGACTGTTTTTTATTTTTATTTTATTTTATTGAAGTAAAAATATCAATGAGACAGTTTCAAGACACATTAATGCGACAGATTCGACAAATTAATACATTGCAAACTATTCTCATAATGTTTTAGTATCGTTCAAGGTGCATACATATTATACTTACAGACATTATTATAGCAGATGTTGCTTATCAGTAATCTAAGAGAGTATAACTGCTTACTTATATTATTTTTTATAGCTGAATTATATCACAGATTCAATAATTAATACTTTCTACCTTGTTATTTTCCTAGTGGTTGTCCATAGTACTAGAATCTGATGTAATATCTTGTGCAACCACTATTAGTGTAAATCTTGCTTCTCATAGAATTATGCAGAAACACGGCATATTTATCCTATTTGTACTGTTTGTACACACTCATCATGATTCTTCCTTTGTATACCCTTTCCTTTGTCTACACCTGTCAAAGATGGGCACTCCATTGTCATTAAACCACTTTAGGTGCCTGAACTCAGCGACACAATCCAACACAGTGCAGCATTCCACAATAATAGTGAGTTATCTGAAGAAGTTGTCAATCATAGCCATTTACAGCTCAACTTATTATTAGGGCCCCACGTTATACACCTAATTTTTACACTTTTCTTCTGGATGATTTAGACTGAGCTAGAACAAGACCTACATACCAAATCATGTAGTTTTTGTTTCTGATGAGGTCAATGAAGTCCCCTCAGGGTTTATCTTGTAATCCTGTACCTTACTCTGTAGATCCTTTGTCTGTGTTATCCATGAGGATGAGTCATGGCCAATGCTTGGCCAGTTTTCTCTCTGTGAGAACCTGAGAGAAAGTTTTCTCTCCATGGGACTCTCCCGAGGTACAATATAGATCATTGATCTCCTTGCTCTATAGCTTCATAAACTCCTTGTTCAGAAAATATGGGGCACAACTGAGTTTCATGCTGTTACATTACAGGTTCACTATGTCCTGAGTCTTCCTGACCTTGAAAGGCTAGGGTCAAAATGTTGGTGGCCTTGCGACTCTCCTATTTCTCCAGTTTTGATCTGTGAACTTAGGTTGTTACCCATTCAAAAGAAAAGGTGATTAGTACCCTGCAGCATATGTCATTTACTTTGCCCTATCTGACTCAATTCTTTTTAGTTGTTGTTGTACATTTCTATTTGTATTTCTTCTTTCGACTTCTTGTACTAGGGAGACTATATGATATTTGCACATGTGTGTATGGTTTATTTCACTTACGAGTATTTGTTCAAGTGGCATTCACTTCAATATAAATGCTTCAAGTTTATCATTCTTAATAGCTAAGTAATACTCCATTATATAGAAATAACACATCTTTTTCAACCATTCCTCATGTGATGGACATCTTGGTTGTTTCCAAGACTTTGCTATCACAAATTATGCTGCTATAAACATAGGTACACATATATAACTATGATATAATGTTTTCAGTTCCTCTGGAAAAATTCCCAGTAGGGGGATAGCTGGCTTGAATGGGATTTCCAGTCCTACTCTTTTGAGGAGTCTCCACACTGACCTCCACAATGGTTGTACCAGTCTACATTCCCACCAGCAGTGAAGTGTTCCCTTTTCCCCACAACCTCTCCAACATTTGTTGTTGGTTGATTTCCTTATGATAGCCATTCTTTCTGGAGTGAGATGGTATCTCAGTGTTGTTTTTATTTGCATTTCACAGATGACTAGCGATGTGGAGCATTTTTTCATATATTTA
>PVKA01050369.1:0-12765 GCA_004027165.1 Ctenomys sociabilis | reverse complement strand
GGGGGGGGGGGGGGGAAGCCTGGGTCCTTGTGATTGCCAAGCAGATGCTTGGAACGCTGAGCTATCTCCCCAGCCCCCAAAGCAGTTTTCAATTGCCTTTCAGAGTACTTGTTGATTTTATCTTGCTGCCACTTGCGCTGAGAGCCCACCACACGCCCCATCATGTCGACTCGGGGCAACACCGAGGTGGAGAAAGGAGCTGTCAGTCTCTGTGGACTTGCCTTCACCGTCAGTCACTAAGGTAAGGGCAGTGGAAGGGGAGGACAAGAGGAGATGTGTCACTTTCCTTCCACCCCAGCAATTCTAATAGTTCTGTCGTTTCTACACAGTTGTTATTCGTTCATTAAGATTTTTCTGAAGAAATACTTATCTTTGACAGCTTTCTTGAAAACATTTTCAAATGATTGATGAGTTTTTAACAAACCAAAAAGAAAAAAGTAAAACAAAGACAATGACAGTAGGGTGTGCATTCTTGCTTGCAGGGGATTTGAGATTCCGACTCATGCATCAGATCGTACTCACTAAAAATGCTTTCTTATAGTCTAATATTGCAAAACATTGCAGAGAAGCTTCTGAAAGCACCAGGTAAATATGAAATTATTAGAAACTGTCCATCATGGTATAGGATAGGTAAATGAGGGCACAAAGAAACTGAAGTACACTATCGAACAGCAGAGATTCATAACCCACCAGGAAAATATTTGGGAAAAAAGAAGAACACCCACACAAATTCTTTCATAAAAAATTATGTTTTGGCACATGGATTTTACAGAGACTGTTCAGATGACAAGAGAGAATTCTGGAGTTGCTGATATCTCTCTTGTCAGTAACTGGAGAGAAGCTACATAAAGCAGAAGACAACTCAAAGAAAACAGAGACAAGGAAAAGCAGAAGACTAATTTCTGATGATGAACATTGCAGTCTTGGAGCGAGCTATCTTTTTAGTCAGGAAAACCAATGCTTAGACTTTAGTTACATTCACCAGTGTTTTCCTCTGTTTATTTAAGCCAACAGAAATTTGAGTTATATTACTCTCAACCTAAATTGTTCTAATACAGTTGTAGGAAGAGTGAGAGAAGCATTTCCTCTCTTAGGAAAGTCACTTGATTTCTTTTGACTTTGAGTGACCTTATCTATCAATGGAAAAATAATAAATTTATCTCTATTTGTTTAATGCAATTGCTGTAGGACAAAGCTGAGATAATAGAAATTAAAGTTCTTTGAAAAAAATGCATGTGGAATTTTAAAAATTAAATCCCAGTTGTGTGTGTGTGTGTGTGTGTGTGTGTGTGTGTACTATTTGTGTGTCTCCCTGAGGAAGAACACCAGGTGATTCGCCACCAGGTGATTCGCTTGTCAGATAATGAGATAGTTAATCTACTTTCTGTTTCGAGTTTTGGAACCCCAAATCCATACCAATATAGTGCTCTCTCTGTCATTCCTGTCACATTCATCAAAGTCAATAAATCACTTTCTTCATAGGATGTGCTTTTCCAAAGATGTTTTCTATGTGGCTGAGCACTTCAACCATGTATGCATTCATTTTCTGATTATATTTTCTTACACTGTGCTAAACTTTGTCTGCACTTCCTGATATCTTCCCATTGCCTACAATGCTCCTTTTCCCCTCCATTTAGCACTCTGAGATAAATTCTCTGTGGACCTGTCCTTTCTATTGATTTTAAGTCTCTTATTTAAGACCCAGGTAACTCTGTTCCTCCTGAGTATTCGAAGAGAGCTGCTGGAATAACAATACTGAAGGCCTACTTCAGCATGCTTCAGGTTTATGAATGCTCTGCTCCATTTATCATCTCCCTGCAGGAACCATCATTCAGCCTCTGTTTAGTGTTTATCCATCAACATCCTGGTACCCTGACAGAAGCACACATAGCTGAGGATGCATCCCATGTGCAGGGAAGAGCATTCTCTGTTTCCATCCCATGACTCAAGGCTTCTTCTAGTGTTAGATTAAAGGTCAGGTCTATACATTCCAAATCCAGAAAGACCATTCAATCTTTCAAGAACTACCATGATGATTGCTTTTTCTGGTTTTTTTGTTTTTGTTTTTTTTTTGTTTTTTTTTTTTTGTTGTTGTTGTTGTTGTTGTTGTTTAACAGTTACCCTTAAAAGATCACCCCTTCATTTTGTCTTCCAAGCCAGAAGTAAGTTAAACTTAACTCCCTCCCCAGAAAAATAACCATTTCCTATATCATTAAGGATTATTGGAGTCATTTCTATTTCTCACTGTTACTGCTGCCTCCTTTGGTTTCCATTTATTTGATTTATTATAGAAATTTCACTTTTCCATACCATAATACCTTACAGAACATTGTCCTGATTACTCAGGACAGTCATAACTGCTCCAAGTTCACTGCCTAAGAATGTGCACCCTAGAAGACCCTAACCCTTTCCCTGTTCTATTTTGTTCATATAGTAGCTCACTCTAACCCATCCTGGTACAATATGTTTGCTTTCATCCTTCATATCCTCATCAAGCAATGCTTCTAAAATAAAACTAATTCTCTATAATTCTCCCTCAGGGACATTGTATACCCAACTCTTTTAATGAGTGAAATCATTCTCACCACTGCCCTCAGAATAAAGTTTCAGAAACTGTATGACTAACATTGAAAAAAAATCAGAGAAATAGTCTGACTCTCATATTAAGCAAAGGTTAGCTTTTGTTATTGGTAAATGCACACAGTAGTTTCATAGCATTTTGGATTATTGGATGAATAAAAAAGTCAATCATGATGTAGGGAAATCCTAATATCTAGAAGTGTTCATGAAGATTACCATAGCCTGTGTTGTTTCACCTTGTGAAAGGCAATGTAACTATTCTTATTATTAGCAAGATTTCTAGCAATATCAAAAATACGTGTCTTGCCGAGCCTGGTGGCATAGGCCTGTAATCCCAGCACTAGGGAGGCTGAGACAGGAGGATAGTTGTGAGTTTGAGACCAGATTGAACTACAAAGTGAACTTAAGGCCAGCCTGAACTGCATAGTGAGACCCTGTCTCAAAAAGACAAAAAAAAAAAAAAAAAAACATGTCTTTCTTTGGTTTCCTTTTGCAGATAAGAATTCTGGGTCTATAAATATGACTTTCATAAGCACATCCAGCTAGCAAAATTATAAGCAGGACAACCAAAGCTCCAGAATAAACTTATTGAGAATGGAATCTTTTGCTTTTTTTTTTTTTTTTTTTGGAGGGCGGGGAACCAGGGATTGAACTCAGGACCTTGTGCTTGCCAGGGAAGCGCTTATCCCACTGAGCCATCTCCCCAGCCCCGAGAATGGAATCTAAGTGTCCCACTTGATAATGTGTGACCTTCAGGAAGTAATTCTCTGAAGCTCAACAAAGGTGTGTCCTCTTCATCAGCAAGATATCGAGTATAAGTACATCTACGTCTTGGGAATGTTGCATCACTAATGAAGAGTACCAGTACGAAGTACACAGTACACATAGCCCAGATAGCAAGCACTTCATGACTGTTACAACTACTGATTGAGGATCTGGTGGGTCTGCTGTTCTCTGCCACGTCTCACTACTAAAAGGTTGATCTAGTGTCATCACAGGAAATGTTCTTCTTGGCCTAGGAACCAACCTAAGTACTCTATATGCCTGGGCTTCTCTGACAGTCCCCTATTTATTAGAATTACCCTTCAATAACCTCTGCTTTTGAGCCTGACAATTTTATTGGATCTCTCCCAGAACTCTTACTTTAAAAAGGCCTAATTCCAAGCATCTCAGAATGTGACAACAACTTGGAGATAGGCTTTAAAGAGTTACCTAGGCTAACATGAGGCTATCAGAGGGGGCCCACATCCAATGTGCCTGGTGTCTTTATAGGACTAGAAAATCTGCGTAAAGCACATACATAAGGATGGTCATGCACAGATACAAGGAGAATATGGCCAACTGCAGTCTGAGGAGAGAGACTTCAGCGGAAACTAGCCCTGTTAATACACTAATACAGGACTTCCAGCCTCCCAAACAGAGAGAAGATTACTTTCTGTCATGTAAACCATGCAGGCTGCAGTGCTGCCTCTTATGGCAACTCCAGAGGACTGACGGACACAGTGCAGCCAGGTGGCCCGCCTCCAAAACTGGTGCAGAAAACAGACAAGTGTGTGTTGTTGAAATGCTGCTTGCTGTCAGGGTTTGATTCTGCAGCTGTAATTTGTAGGAAAAAAAAAATCTGTCAAAGGCCTACAGGGGGACTACAAAAGCTTAGAAATAGTTCACTTCAAAGGGTGCTCTGGAGAAAAAAAAGAGAATGAAAGCTGACCAAAAGCAGGGGCAGGCTAAATAAATAAAACTTGCAAGAAAACTGTTTGGGAAGGTTTATATCATCTAATGCCTCCACTTTCTTTGAAGGACTATAGTACATGTTTAAAGGCTAGAAGTCTTAGAGAAAAACAAACCAGGATTTTGTTATCATGATAAAGAGGCAAGTGCAGGGTTTAGTCTCAATGAGCATTGCAGTTCTTAACTTCTAGCTAGAAGAACTAATGCTCTTCTGAATGCACTCTCTGAAATCCTCGTGAAATGTTCCCCCAGTGCACAAAGAATCAGCTTAGAAGAAGGCTAAGTTGATAATAAAAAGTAGAAGCACTTTAGGCTGCATAAGTCTGCCTGAAAAGCCAGTTGAAAGCAGAGAAAGCACACTACTATAGTTAGTACATGTCTTACAAACAACTTGTATCTATTACAGATGCATAAAATTATAAATGTGTGAATCTCTGTTCTCAGGATTAATGAGGTAGCTGTTTAATTACTGGTGGTTTGGAGCCAAATAGAGTTGAGATTTCACATTTCTCAGAGCATGTTGGCAGAGGAGAAAAGAGGTTGGAATATCAGGTTCAAGCTGGACTGTGCAAAAATATGAATCACCCTAAATAAGTTGTACATGCTTCCATAGGAAGATGGCAAAGGATATTAAAACATGAAACACATTTTTTTTAACAAATTCACTCTGGCATCTGACTCAAATAATAGTATAATGCAGAGAATAAGGGAATTAGCAAATACTTGTAGTAAAATTCTGGCTTAAAGTTTTGCCAAAATGTTGAAGCTAAGGAGTTGAGTGATAAGCCAGGAACAGCCAAATAGCTCAGTGGATTAAAGCACCTGCAAGCAGGTGCAGGAGCCAAGGGTTTGATCCCTGGGCCTGCTGTTCTGGCCCTGCCCCCAGGGCATGCTATTGAGACTGGGTTCAGTGGTGTACCCCGGTAATCCCAGCTCTTGGGAGGTTGTAAACAGGCAGATCACTACAAGTTCAATCTAGTAGTGAGACTCTGAACACCCTGTAGACCCTTCCCTAAAAGAGGGAAAAAATATTTATAATTTGGCAGAAATCAAGAGAAGGATGTGATGGCTCTTGTGATGTCAGAAAGAAAAATGGAAGTCGTGTTTCGGGGAAGAGGTGGAAGTTCTGAATTATATGCTGTTTTTTTAAGAGGAAAAATAAGGACAAATAACAACCACAAGGTAGCATACATTAGTACAAATGGTACAAAATTTCAAAACAAGAATAGACAATTAACAACCGTTGTGATATTACATATTGTCATATTCAAATCTGTTGAAGGCTTACAAATTAGAGAAACCCATTGAGTGAATCTGACTTTTTTTCCTGTTAGTCTGCAACATTCTGTTGTATAGGATCCAAGGCATAGTCAGGGTTTGGGGGTGGTTTCCTACGCTGGCGAGTGACTGGCAGGCCAACCCAGGGGACACCTTTTGGCAGCATTCTCCCCAGAAAAAGGGATTCCTGTACAGCACATGGACTTTGTTCAGCTGTGTATTTGGGCCAGATGGAAGTGTAGAGGTTTTGCAGATGTGCATCTACCAAGGAGAACTCAAAACACACTACCTGGCCCTCCTACTGGGTGTGCTCTCTTTCCTGATTCCAAGATGTTTTAAAATTTGAATGATGCAAATTAAAACTATAATGTACTGCTGTCTACCAACCAGAACGGCTAGAATTAAAGAGACTGCTTATACCACCTGTTGGGAAGAACTGGCCAGAGCTAGAATTCATATACATAATTGGTGGCAACTGGAAATGGTAAAACCACTTTGGAAAAAAGTTTGGCAGTTCAAAAAAAAAATTTTTTTTAAAGGCATTTTATTTATTTATTTATTTTTGGCAGAACCAGGGATTGAACTCAGGCCCTTGTGCTTGCCAAGAAAGCACTTATTTCACTGAGCCATCTCCCTGGCCCCCCCAAAAAATTTTTAAATGTACTTCTACTATGTGATCCAACCATTCCTCTCTTAGAAACTTACTCAAGAGAAAGAGACATAGTCATACAAAATGGATTAGTTACAGTAATAGCTGCTTTACTTAGTCAAATATTAAAAACAAAATGCTTATCAACAAAGGAATTAATGAACCATGGTGTGTCTATACAGTTGAATATTATATAGCAATGAAAGGAATACTGTAACTTAGGTAAATCTCAAAATAGTCATGCTGAGTAATGTAATTGGGAACACAAAACTTATATTCCAAGTGGTTCCATTTATAGGAAATCTAAGAAAATGTACACTAGGTTAAGATCAGTGGTTGCCTGGAGATAGGCATGGAGGAGTGAAAGGGAGGCATTACCATGGAATAGGAGAAAATGTTGGAGCAGTGACAGATGATGGATTCATACACTTATGTCAAAAGTACACTGTATATTTTTAAAATGTATGGCTTATTATCTGTCTTATATGTCAATAAAACTTTTACTAAGGCAAAAAAAAATTTTTTGGGGGGGGAGATGGCTCAGTGGAATAAGCTCTTCCATGGCAAGCACAAGGGCCTGAGTTCAATCCCCAATTCCACAAAAAACACAAAAAGTTGCATGATTGAAGTGACTCTTCTGAGAGTGACAGTGATGGACAGAATTGTGGAAAGGAATTATTTGCTTAACTAGCTGTAATCATGGCTATAACTACACACAATATTATGTTAGAATATCCCAAGATTAACAAGAATAATGCAGATAGTTAATATTGAAAGTGCATTTGACTTGTAGAATTTAGAAACTTACGAACTCTATGGATCTATGCACATGAGAAATTTAATCAGTCCCTAAGCACTCAGCCCTGAATGGGCCTTCTCCGTAGGGAAGGAAAATAGCATTGTAGGGGGTGTGCTTAACTTACATAAGAAAATATATGGTTTGAACATGTAGTACGGAAATCACTGCTGCAAATTAAGGTCCCTCTTGTCAGTTCACTTCAGTGAGCTCAGCAGGGGCTCAGTGCACCTCTCCATTCACGGCACTATGTTTAATTATCCTGTGTAGTTTAAGGCCAGCAGAATGAAACTGCATTTCCTTTCAGTGTGGAACTTGAACTTCATCAACCCAGACTGACTTCCTGGGCCTCCTCACAGTCTGGATAATAAGTCTGAAGCATTTGAGAAGATAGCGATGCCTGCAGAGATCACAATGAATCCCCAGGCCCATTTTTTTTTTTTTTTTTTTTTTTTTTTTTTTTTTTTTTTTTTTTTTTTTTTTTTTTTTTTTTTTTTTTTTTTTTGCCAGTTTCCACGTATTCTTCTCCTATGCTTCTGATCTATAAGGGATTTAGAGAAGTGACACTATGGACTTTTTAAACAAATATTTTCCAAAGTTCTATTAATGGAGAAATTTCTTTGGGGGCTAGAGTTTCTATTTACCTTTTTGTGACAGTTTAAAAGAAAAAAAAAACCAAAAACTTCATTATCTTCCTCTCACTCAATCTCAGGAGCTGAAAGGAGATAAGGCAGGTCCCAAATGAACTGGTGGCTGGGTAAGCTGGCTGGATAGCCACGGAGCCCCTTTAATAAATACAGTCTTTAACAAGCAGTAACACTCGCAATCTTAGTGCTAGGCGATAAGAATAATTGTATTCATTACACAGTTGAATACGGGAACATATTTCTGAAATAATTTTCCTTGTCTAGAATTACACAGAATTCTGCTGAGTGGCACATTCAAGTGAATTTTTATAAGAAGGCTTCCAACCAACTGTTCACTGGCAAAGCGATTTCATATTTAATTTAATTTCTCAGAATCAGGGTGTTATAGGGGAAGGCTTCAGACAGCTACTGGGTAATGCTTAAGGTGCATCTTCACAGGCAGGATTCACGTTTTCAAGGCCAAGAATCTTGACACTAAGGTGTAACAGGAAATAGCCTGCACAGCCGGTAGACTTCAGTTTCCTAGTCGCTCAGGTAAGACTTCCTGTTCCTCTTTCAGTCGTTTCTGGTCTCTTAGAAACAGTTGGGCATTGGAATGTACATTGTAAATACCAGTCCGCAGTTGACAAGCTATTTTCCCTCCATACTTCCTGCTTGCTTATCCTATACAAGCCCTAGATCACCAGAGATCAGAGTGTGATATTCTGGGGATGATCCTGACCAGTTCCCATCAATATAAGTAAATACGCCTCCAAATCTGGGTGTCATTTTGGAGTTTCTGTTTGCTGTAGCAAAGGCACTTTGGGATTCCAATAAATACATGATTCCTGCTTCTTGCTTCCTCTCATTTTGCTACAGAAGTCATGTAAACTTCTATATGGAAGCTGTGTAAAACTAAATTTTAAACCGACCTTTATATCCCTTTATATAAAGGGTCTAGAACTTAAATAGAAACAAGAATCAACACTGTTCCAAGAGTTTTGTCAGTAGGTGTGATTTCTCTTTTCTAGTTTGTTTTCTTGCAGACAAGTATTTTTTTTTAATTAATATATCAGAAGTCTAAGACTACTGTGAGCCTATTTTCAAACAAATCAAGTCATTGGTAAGTTAACATTGGTTTGTAGTGTGTGATGGTGGTCTGTTAAAAGACATCTTCCTACACCAATTCCTAGAACCTCTGGATATGATTTTAATTTCAAAAAGCTCTTTACAGATATAATAAAAATATCAAGATAAGCAGGACATCCTGGATTAGCAGAGTGACCTGAGTCTAAAATAAAGGTCACGTCAGGAGAGAGTCAGGGTTTGGAGAGATGTTGCCCCAAGCCAAAGAACATCTGAGATCACCAGAACTGAAAGAAACAAGAACCTTCTCCTCTAGCACTTTAATTTCAGCTTCTTGCATCAAGAACTGGTGTAAATATATATACAATAAATATCTATGTTTTAATTCATCAATTGTACAATATTTTGGTACTGCCACTGTGTCCCTCTAAGCAGTGTTTTTAATTTCTAGTCATACTAACAGTTTTTCTTCTTCACTCTCTTTGGGCCTGAGAATATCATGGCATGAGAACACCACACCTGCTATCCTCATTACTCAACCAAAGTTTCTATAACTAAGATAGTGAATGCCATTGTCACATTGGAAAATCAGAGGATATCAAAATTTTGTGTCTCTTTTGCCTGTTACAGAGATCATGCTGGTTGAAGGCTGCATTTGAGGCCTCCCATTTCCATTTATTGGCTGGTGCTCTTTCAAGAAGCTAGTGCATCATTCCTTCTTGGTAGCCTGAGCTTCATCTACAGAGCTCTTGTGATTTGCTCCCAAGACCTTTCTTTCTAGCCTTAGCTGCTACTCTCATCTCTTAGGCCAGCAGCCATCAGAACTTTTCTGAACATGCCAGTGCTTTTTGAATTGATAGCATTTCTATTACACTGAGCTGAATGAGGGACATAATATTTTTAGTATCCAGACACCTGACTCCAGGCACACATCATTGCTTGATCTACCCCCTCTGAAGTAAAATAGAAAAAAGATAAGCCAAAAGCAGACAAGGAAATTATAGCTAAACCCTTCACTTCCAAGAAGTCCACATCTTCGGGGACATAGTCAAAGTCATCCAAGGAAACCTGTAACAACATTCCCTTGGCTGATTTTAGGTTCTTTTCCTTCCACACCCAGCACACTCAAAAATCCTCAGGAATACAGAAATTTTACAAATCGGCTTCAACAAAAATGTAAAAGCTGGAATAAGACACAGGTTGAGAAAATTCTAATATAAGGAGCAAGGTGAAAAATCCAAAGAATGTTTACATTAATTATCCAGAAAAAAAGGTCCCATACCTGTAAGATGAGCTAGGAGTTTTCATGGTGTTGGAATACCTTTTCCCAGGGTTTCTGTCCCCGCCCAAGATGTTTATATGTTCCTCCTTTCTGGAAAAATATAGATCTTTATCTCTGTCTCCCAAGGGCCTACATTCTTTCTTTGAGTGTGTACTAAGATTTCTGCCTAATCAACTTTCCCCAAGGCCCTCACTAATGCATCCTGAAAATTCTTCTGTGAAGGGAGTCAGCAAGCCTAGCACCCATTACTGTGGGGAGACAGGGTTGCATTCCTTCCTTACAGCTTCCATGACCTCCTCAGACTCTGTCCAGGGAGGGACCTTTTTTTGTATTGAACATTATGTATCAACACCAATGTGTTTATTAGAACTCCTGGCAAAGCCAGAGATTTCACGGCTTGTCTCCAATCCTTCCCTCTACAGAAGCCTTTCATCCTTTTGCATCCAGCCCTGCGAGCTCACCATGACCTTTCTTGCCAAAGGGCCTCTGCACATACTCTGAATTCCTAAGTTCCTTTTCCTACTCTTTGCTTTGGCGAATGTTACTGGAGCCTTAAATTATAGTTTAAGTGTTCTGTTTCTTCACTGCGATTATTTTTTCAAAACCTCTCCTCACCAGGTAGCAAATTCTGAGGGATGAAGATAATGACCAATTTTATTCTGAGTATATAGCCAACATATGGCAGATCTAACAAACAAACACTATAGAATATGATATGCTTAGGGTGTAAGAATGGTCCTTTATGACTCTACGAGCTAACTAAGATAAAAAACTGGTTCATTTTATGTCTCCAGTATAGAGAACCTGGTACTATCCAGGAGAGCATTCACTGAATAAATAGGTAATTAAGTTGTCCATTTCTAGACTGCAATTTTCTCATGTATATAATCTGGGGTTTGGACTCAATCAGTGATTCTAGCATCTTTTAAAAAATATTATCATTGTAGCTCATTTCAAGTGAAAAGCTATGTCCTTATGCTAACTAGGTCTGCCTACCAATAACAACAAAATAACAACAAAGAATTCAGTAATGGTATAATAATTTAAAATATTTACTTTAATTTTCTTTTCGATTGGCAACTCTTTTGTTCTTTCTGCCCTTCCCTTTCCAATTCGATTAGCCCCACTAATTTCATTACTCAAACCAAACTAGTTTTCCATTAATTTAAGGAGAGATTATTGCATCAGAAAAGCAGAGAGAAAGACAAATTAGTACTCACGTGTTAAAATTCAACTCATACCCTTGAAACCAATAACTGCAGGAAACAAGAACAGGTGGAAATTGATAAGGGGTTTAATAAAGGAACCATTTGTAGATTTATAGACAATATATCAGGCAAATACCTCCAAGATGCCTTTAGAGGCCTAAACTAGGAGTGTGGAAGAGAAGAGAAAGATAGGCAGACAGGTCTGCTTTAGAGCAGTACAAATGTTCAGAAGAAGGACCTAGGCAATCTACAATAACCTAGTAGATCCTCAAACCAATGAGACACCAGAAACCAAGTGAGCCCACTGATAAAGCTCAGGCAGGATAACTTCCTAGAGCTCAGAGGCAAAAGCCAAGAGATGTTTCCCTTGAACAGACAGATTACAATTTCAGAGAATAAATTTAAGGTACATAATCACCAAACAGAAATTTTTCTATAATAATAAATCTGAGAGAAAAATATAGATGGCCCTTCATGGCTAAGTATTCTTCCCCCCTTTCTCTCAAAGTTCTCCAGAATATAGAATACATAAATACTCTTAAAGGCTAGAGCAAAAGAAAGGCACAAGGTTAGTAGATTATTTGGGGAAGGGCATGACCACTGAAAACTTTGCCAGTTGTCTTATATTGAATTCCTTCAGGGTGAAGAACTAAAGTGCAAAATAAATCCCAGGCTCTGAGAGCTTAAGAAGTCTGATTTATACTTCTAGTGGAGCCTAGAGTATCAGTAGTTCTCCTAGAAGCCTCCAAGACCAGAAAAGTGTTGTATCAGAGTTAAGGGATCTAACTACAAGGCACCAGAGACCCTCAGTCCTACAGCTGTGGTAGGCCCACATGGGATAGGACAGTTCCTTTAAGTTGTATGTGTCCTTACCTGTATATAAACCAACACAGGCTGAGGTTGATGAGACCGGAGCCCACTAGCATCATGAAATCATCTCAGAAGATGTCAACATTCACAGATGACAGTGCTTAAACCAGGCTTCACGTGAAACCGAACTTTCCAGTTTCACATGAAACCGTGCCCCTAACTCATTGAGGAAGAGAGGAGGGCAGGGGAAATTCATGAAATGAATAACTTTACCCTTTTGTGGCTAAAATTAGCTATTAGCTGTTGTGGATGGGAAGCTGAGGCAAAAACTAAGTTCTGCTATGGAAATATAAAGTCACCTTTTCCTTATACATATGTTAGCTATGGCCGTGAAATACATTCCTCCTTGACTGGATCAAGTGAGTCTGGTCACTGGCCATGAAGCCTTCAGACTTCCCTTGGAAAAGGCATAAAGAGGACCAATTACAAATGAAATGGGATTTTTCTTGGTTTCTCCATCCTTTCTCTGTCATTTAGTTTTTGTGTAGTATATACAGCAAGGAAAAGTGCTGAAGCTCCAAATAATCTTGGAGTTTACCACTGGGTGGAGAAAAGTACAGGAATTCAAAAAAATATGCGATTTAATATATTTCACCTGCTGGCCATTTTTTGAGTGAAACTCTTCTCATTTCTGCCTGCCTGTCTTTGTAGGGGGAAAT
>PVKA01050368.1:0-12764 GCA_004027165.1 Ctenomys sociabilis | reverse complement strand
GATTGAACTCAGGCCCTCATCCTTGCCAGGCAAGTGCTTATTCCACTGAGCCATTTCCCTGGCCCAATTCCACACCTTCTGAAGGATAAATTTCCTATTTCTCAACTCTGATATCACTTGGTTTGTCATCTCACCCTTCCTGTCCATACCTTGATCATTCTTACATCCATTTCTTGTTTCTCACAATAGGGTATAGGTGCTTTTGAAGAAGGAAGTTAGATATTATTTATCACTGACTTCAAACTCTGCATAGTACATAAACTAGATTGCATGTTCAATTTATTGACTGCATGAAAAATTATTTTATCAGCAATAAATCTTTTGACTTATAGCAAAGGTGACTGGGTGGAAATATTTATCATATAAATCCTGTTTTCTACTGACTTCCATTATATAATTAAAAATATGTCCCCTTGGAAGGAAAATTGCAATGTACTTAGGAAGAAACATGTGAGAAGTGAGAAATGTGATGATTACTTCAATAAAATAATGAGCATTCTACACAAAACATGGTATACAAAAACACAGACAAAGCCTAGAGGACATCAGCCTTCCCTAGTTGCTCTCATTGCTTGAAAATGACTTCAAAATATTTTTTGGTAAGTGTGTAATTAAATGAATGCCAGCCTCTGTTCAGCTCAAGCCGGTATGTGTGTGTAAACTCTCCCTGGGAGTGAGGCCTGTGAAACAGCGGAGTAATGAAGGAGCAATGCTCACACTCTGAGCAGACCCACACAGCAACTGCCTCTTGCTTCCCATCCTGCTGTCACAGTCAGTGTGACCCACTCAGATTTGGGTGGGCAGGACACCATGTTTTGAGGTACGGTACATGAGGCACTTAGAAATTCAATTTCCATGCCAGTGTAAGTTGCTCTATCTGACATCCACACTCTGCTTGCTTGGACTGCAACTTATCTATTTATTTTACTTTCTGCTCTTTGTTGTGGTCCATATGGAAATGAGGCAGAAGGCGTACATGCAGGCAACCAAGAAAGACAAAAGAGCTTTTGTCTACCTTTCACAGCAGAGTGTGGAGTTTCGATTCCTTTTAAATCCTTCCAAATGCTGCAACTGGAAAACACCAGACCAGCCAAGGACACCCCTTCTGAGGGTGGCTTTGATCTAGAGATGTACTGAAGTGAAGCCCAAAGGACTGGAGAGTTTGGTGTACTCTGGGATAAACTTGAAAGGCCACCAGTGACCAATTTCCATCTCTGCCAGGGTGGCTGGCTCTTCATAGTCCAATCATAAGGTTCATGTCTTTCTCTGCCCAACCCAGTGTCACCCTTCACTCTTCCATAGGTATTGAGAAGTACCCAGTGCCTTAATGTCTTATTAAACAGTGTAAAAATAAATAAATCTCAGCTCCTTACTCCAGAGCAACTGAACTACAGCTGATATGAGTAGTGACAAGAGAACCAAGATCCAAGATGGGAACTTGAAGGGGTCCCACCAAGCTGCCTGTGTGAAACCAGTCCCAGTGGCAGGTGAGCACACACAGGTGGGAAGTGGATGCTGCTTTGCAGATGCTTTCACCTGACTGGACCAGAGGCTGCATCCCTGTGTGGCCACAGGAGACCATTTGCAAAGGATTCTGGGGGCTGGGATTAAGTCTACCTACTTGTACTTCTGGAGCATGTCATCCAGACTGGCTCAGCAACACCACTTCCATCAAACATTACTCTGCTTTATCACATCCATTGGGTGGGAGGACCCTGAGGGACAGGACTCACTGCACTGTGGCCTGGTTTGGCCACAGAGCCACACTGAAAACTAGCAGCCTCCATGTTTCTCTATTTTGTTGTGATTTGGGATTTTTTCAAGGAGAACAATACAGTACAGGACACATTTTATAATGAATCATCCAAAGGATCATATACAAAGAGTACAGGAAATCTGTCCATGCACTAAATACCAAAGAATTCAGCTATGGGCCTGGATCCTAATATCCTTCATGAATCCAGCCAAAAACCTAGAGCCAATAAAATTTCTTAGAGCCCATAAAAATGCCTGTCACAAGTTCAATTCGAGGCCTAGATCCCATAACAATGTCTGATGCAGTCCTACTTCATGGATCTGCACTGGAGAGGCCCAGAGGTCAGTGGTGGAAGCTAAGATCTGTGCTAGCAGGCTGAAGGATCTGCATTGGAGCTAGAATGCAATATTCAAGGTAAGAACCAGAGCTCCCACGAAAGTACCACATCCATCCTCGGTGACAGTGAGGTCCTGAGATCCTCCAACAATGAGGAAAGCTGGGTTCCCATCAGGAAAGCCAATGGGACAAGCTTCTTTATGAGACTGAACAGTGCACCATCTTTTCCTCCAGAGCTAGGAAGCAATGCTCAAGATAGGGACTACTGCAAGAAGTTGCAGTGGCTGAGAGTTCAATTCCCAGGCCTGCTGTGCCAGCCTCATCCCTGGAGTGCCTTGAGACCGCAGTTGAGCCTGGGCATGGTGTTGCATGCCTATAATCTCAGCTCTTGGGAGGCTATAAACAGGTGGATCATTATGAGTCGGATCTAGTAGTGACACCCTGAACACCCTGTAGACCCCTAAAATACAAAAAAAAAAAAAATGATGAGGACCAGAACTCCCCCAAAGTGAACTGCTGCCATTCTTACCAACAACAAAGGTTCCAACCTCCTACTCTGACAAGGATGTGCAACTTTATCAGGAAAGCCAGCATGACATGGTCCTCCAGAAGAACAGCCCAAGACAGCCAGAAGTTTGCAACAGCTTCTCCATACAGCTTTTCTAACAGTGTCTGGCCAGCTTTTCCTGTTCTTCCTCTATGTCGCTAACAACAGCCCTTAGGTGGGTTGCTATGTGAGCATGCACACACAGCATGCTCATTCAGTTCACCTCAGTGTTACAAGTTGAACACTAGTTAACAACCCACTATGCTCCACGCTAGAGCTCCTGGCTGTAGCACCATTGCCAGGTGCTGCCTTCAGAGACTTCAGGTAGACCATACCTAGCACTGCCCATCCTTCTTCACTGAAGGGAATGTGAGATGAGGGAACATATATCTTATTCTCTGAGAAACGTGCTAACACACATTTGCTAACATCTTGCTTTATGCATTGCACTGTAGGTTGTAGGTCCCTGATACTGCATAAGACTTGTTCCAATGTCTGAGAAGCATACTTTATCAAGGCCTTCTGTATCCCAACAGTATTTGCCTACCTATGTAATCAGCCATTGTCATAATGGGTCAATTCAATAATATGTGGACTACACTTCATATTCCTTTAGAAGGCATCACAAGAAAAGAAATATTGTGGTCATGATCTCTTTAGACATGAAGACAAAGGTAGCAGAAATGTAATCTCAATATCCATTCCACTTGTCTGTAAAATGTCCTGCTTCTCTTGTCTCATCTAAACACTGATGGGTACATTTGCCAAAGCAATAGGTTTTATTCATTTTCTCTAATGAATGTAATACTTCTAGCAGAGCAAGTGACACCAAGTCACATAGGTGGCTTGTGGTATTCTGAAATCCTTCTCCAGAGTCCTCCCACTTTCTGAAGGCTGGCCAGATTTGCAAGCTAAGTGCTAAGCCATGGGGACCACTACTGAGGTGAGCATTTAGATTGGACTCTGCCACCACCTCACCTTCCTTCCAAGGGGAGGTGTTGTTTTTGATCTTACTCTTGGCTGGGAGGGATGAAAGTTTCCTCATGGCTTTTTAATATTTTAAACTCTGATAAATGTCCTCCAGCCATCCAAGGACTCTCTTTGAGGGTTACTCAATTTCTAAGTATATCAACCCAGTTAACAAACCTCAAACATTGGTCAATAACCTGCAGGTGGGGGTGGGGCTTAAACATAGTGAACCAATCACAACCTCATCAAACTAAGATTTATTAGCCGGCCCTTCATGAAAGTCCTCCCTAATGAGAAGACAGGACATGTCATGAGATCCTACATTTAAGCAGTCTTCAAAAGTCTAGGTGATACTTTCTCCTTTAGTCATGTTTAATACTTCTTCTAGGAAAAGGAAACCCCTCAGTAATTTATAATTGTCTTCAAATGCCATTGTCTTATCTTCATATATAAAAATGTTTTCCATGGGACAGAATTGCTGGCAGCCAGTTATTTTCATTAAAGAACATTGTATGAACTTTTGAAACCCATCTCTAAAAACTAGCTCTATATTTTGTTGTTGTTCACTTAATGTCATTTTTCTTTATTTAAAAATAATTGTTTTGTCTTTATTTTTAATAGTGTGACAGTAACTGCCTAAGGATGATTACTTCTAATTTCTTAGTAAGATATAATTCTCATTCATAGATGAAGGACTTGTTTAACCAGCTTCTTGGATTCCAACTAGCTAGTTCCCTCTTTTGCAGGCTCACTTGGAGACTACCTTAGTTGAAAAGGTCATAACATCCAAGGGTTTCCCATGGGTGCTCAGACCAGCTGGCTACACATGAGTGCATAGAGAGTTCTGAAATGCACTTTGTTCATCATGCACAGTGGGTATTCACATATAAGGGCCAGCTGGGGCTTCTCACATGGACCACACCACAGTTAAACCCCTCCCTATGCCCAGTCCTTCTCTGTTCTCCTTGCCTCTGGTGTGTGACTTCGTTGGGTTGCCAAATGAGCCTACTGCAGGGTACCAGAGAACTTAGTCTGAAGGTGTGGCTCTAAGGAACATCATGCGAAGGCTGGAGGTAGATAAGATTTTGGGGCTGAGTCACCCACTACCTGGTTAGCTGTGGGTAGTTGGTTTGCTTCTGGTAAGCTGAAGGAGTTTGTACTCAGGCAAAATGCAATGGTCACATTATGTTCAAATTAACACCAGCTGCCGGCTACAATGTCACATTAAGCAAAAAGAATGCATCGGCTTTTGTGACATCTCTAGTAATCAAGAAATATTAGAGTAAATTGCCACTGGAAGGATAGTGGACAAGAAGGCTACTGTTAATCTATGATGATATTTTGAAAAACTAATAAAAGGCTGCATATAATTGTTCAATAATTGAAAGCTAATTGTAAAAGCAGTAGTAGGACGGAAGGAACTAATGCCCAGGCAAAGGAAGTTGGGTTTGCCATAAAATCAAAGTGGAGCTGTTCTGCCAACAGCAGGGTCCAGGACGGGAGGAATGTATCTCTGACACACAGTATGTGGACACTGTGGCAGAAGCTCACACAGCTGTAAATGCCTGAGTCTCCCTGAATTGAATGAGCCTACAGAAGCAGCCATGTACTTTCTATTAATGACTCGCATTTCCTAATACTTGAAATGTACATATAGGCTCTCTCCAGCAGGAGATAGGACTTGATGCTGCCCAAATCTGCTTCCATCTCCTCTCCAAAGCACTACAGTTATCACTAGGGTTAAAGTTACACTACAGCCACCTGGAGGCATGTTGAGTTCAGTCAGGGAAGAAGAAAATGTACCAAGAACAGCAGCAGGACCTGGACAGGACACTGGTGAGAGCCAGGGATCATCATGAGCAGTTGTGGCACTGCCTGGCCAAAGGCAGCGAAGCACAAAGTCAGAACAGACAGAGAGCTTGCAGTCCGCCCCACTCCCCTTGGGACAGAGGACTTAGGATCCCAACGAGGACATGGAGGGCAGCATAGTCATCACACAAGCATAGCTTCCGGAATCAGGAAAAAATTGGCTTTTCACACAAGTTGAGCTAGAAACACTAGAATTGCCCTAGAAGACAGTGAGAAAAAATATTTTCAGGCACAGAGAAAATGACATGCTCTAGGGGATATGCTATGTGATTGGGGGAAACCCAGCAGAGGGCTCCAATTCAGAGGAGGGCCCGAAGGATATACCACATACCAAAGCAACATGAAACACTTCAATGACTTCCACTTCTGCTTTAGATTACAGAAAGCCAAAAGAAATGTTTCCTCTCTCTTAACAACAAGGAACAGTTGGATAAAACACAGAATCATAACATTTTCTGAGCCCATTAGTGAGCAGGATAACAAGGTAAATTGAATTTCAAAGGTTGGCAAGCCTCTGAGAAGAGATAGGACTTGTGCATTCTTTTGCCTTTGGCAGAGCATTGGAAGCAAAAGGAATAGCCCTACAAGCAGATGAGCAAAAATCACTGATAAATTAATTAGCTCTCAGAACACGAGGATGCATGGCATGATAGCTTAGCACTCCCCAGGGCCCAGGACATAAGGGTGACTCTCCTAGAGAGTTCTCATCCACTTATTTAGCATAACACTCATGCAGAAGATTGCAAACAAGGTCCAGTAAGAGTGTTCTTCAATGAGACACATGGAATGTAATTGTCACCAAAAGACACCATAAAGATCTACAGCTTCTGGAATAAGACAGGAGGAAATCATGTCTATCTGAAGGTGAGGGGCAGATGATCTTACCACAGTTTAAGGACTTGCAGTCCTGGCAAAGGCACGGGGGAGAGAGAGCACAGAGAGATGTTCTGCATCTGAGTGAGCAGTAAGCACTGTGCATCCCAGAGATAACCAGGACAGGCTGTCCTGCATCATAAGACTCACTACAGACAGGCAGCTAGAGCATGGCTTCCTGCCCAGGGTATGAAGCAGACACAAAGGATCATAACTGGGGCACCACCAGAAGGAGAAAGAGGATGCTCTTACAGCCTCATCCATGGAGCTTTTTGCAAAACTCTGTTGATGATCTAGGTGCACAGAGAATACTGCCACTGGCACATGACTACCAAGTAAACAGGACTGCAGTTGACCACACAAAGGACAGAATGGTGAATAGAAGCTCCTCAGTAATTTGCACCAAAGGGGCCTCCTGAGCTGAGGTGGACCGGATGGTGTACCTCCCTGTAAGTTGCACTCAAAGACAAAAGGGGACAGCAATCCCCAGTGTCATACCTGCAGGGTAGAACTGAGCTGTGCTACTCACCCAGGTCACTCAGTACCACAGTGAGTCACCTCACCCAGAAATATCCTAGCTGCCATTTCCATGTGTCAGCAGACTTCACCTCAGATGTTAAGGCTATTTTCTATGAGAGGTGAAGCACTGAATTAAACTAATTATCAGATATGCAAAATAACCAGAAGAAAAATAAGACACTGTTGAGAGATAAAGCAATTAGCAAAAACACTTCAAGATGATTCTGGAATTTTCTCTAAGCGACAGGACCTTTAAAGCAAAAGACTAATCATGCATGTAAACTCATGGAAGAAATAGACAGCATACATGAAAAAGATGCAGGATTGAAAGAGAGAGATTATGAAATGCAGACAAATGAACATCTAGAGATAAAAAGATAATAGCAGAAGTGAAGAATTTTTTCAGTGTGCAGAATTAAAGCTGGATACATTTCATGAAAGGATAAATTAAATTCAAAGAAAGATGAATAAAAATTTCCTAAGATGGAATTCAAACAGAAACAGTAAAGGAGAAAAAATATTTAATGGCTGTGCCACGTTATCTGTCTAAGATGTGAGAGCACAATGGCAGGATGAGCAGGAGACAGAAGAAATGGTTTTTAAAATAATGACCAATTAATTTTTCAAAATTTAAACATGAAAAAATTCTACATAATCAAGAAGTTGAGGGAATTTCAAGAATAAAAACCATAGTACACACACACACAAACACACACACACACAGAGAGAAACATGTCATAGGTAAGTGGCTAAAAACAAGAAATAGAGAAAAAAAAATTTAAAAGAAAGAAATATACACAGGGGGAGAGGGTAGGAATTGCAGCACAGCTTTCAAACAGGCTTTCTACAACACAGAGTTTTATCTTAAAGGTAGCAAAATTGTAAAGAAAATTAGCCCAGACCCGACATATCTGTAGCACATCTTTCAAAACTTAAGGCAGGATATATATTTTGAGGGGGACAGGGGATGGCTCCATGGAATAAGTGCTTCTCTGGCAAGTGCAAGGGTCTGAGTTCAATCCCAGGTTCTCCAAAGGGAAAAAAAAGATATACATTTTTCATTGAAACAGAATTTAGGAGCAAATAAGGAAATCTAAGCAAGTAGTCCTAGAACAATGTGACTGACACCAGAAGAAAAAAATTCAAAGAAATGAGCCTCACAAGTAGTGAAATTTAGGTAAATTATTATAAAGATGCCTTTCTTGCATTTTCTTTTCATCACTGTGAGAGACAAGTTATTACCTACAGTAACAGTATACCTGCAACTGTATTTAGAAAAAAGTTATAATAACAGCCCACAAGATACAAATAAGGAAAAGTAGATTATTATACAAGTTTTTCACTGTATTTCATATGGTGACATATTATTGAAGGTAGGTGGTCAGGAGTATAAAATGTAGAATATAAAGCATCTGGTGCAAATAAAAAATTTAGAAAATTTTGGACTGAATAAAAAATTTTAAAAAGTCAGGCACAGTGTCTCATGCCTGTGCGGGGGAGCTACTTCAGATGGTTCTCCAGTTCAAGGCCGGCCTGAGCACCTTAGGGAGCCAAACTCAGAGTAAAACATAAAACCCAATGGTGATGCAGTTTCCTGGTAGAGTCCCAGTGAGTTGGACCACCAGTGCTACAGATGAAGGGAAAGGGGAAACAATGCCTAGTGGGCCAAGTGGAGACAAAATAGGATAATTAAAGTATTCCATTCAAAGTCAGGCAAGCAATAAGGAAGGAAATGGAGCAGAGAATAGATGGAGCAGATGTGAAATAAGTGAAATGGTAGAATTACCAGTAAATCCGAAATGGTAGAATTGCCAGTAAATCCATGAAAGGCAAATGACTAACCTCTTCAGATTAAAATACAGAATATATCAAATCAGGTGAAATTAAGTCAAGGCCAAATTACAATACACACAATGAACAAAGGTATAAAGTTTGAAAACTGAAGTAATCTGAAAAGCTAAGGACACTTATAATAACTTTGTTAAGTTCAGAGACAGTAGATGTCAAAGAAAGAAATATCACTGGGTACATAGAGGCTGTCACATAATGATAACAGTACTTATTCATCAGCATCACATAGAATTTTTCAATCTGTATGCATTTAATAACAGAGCTTCTTCATGCAGAGAAAAAAAGCCAAGATGATTAAAAAGAGAAAGGACAAATTGGCAATGATAGATGGAGACTTCAAGAGCCTTTTAATAGTTTATAAAATAATGAAGAGAAAATTAGAAGCAATATCACAGACTCAACTCACATTATCCACCAGTTTCACATATTGACATTTATAGGACACCCTGCACAACAACAGAAGAATTCACATTCGTTATACCTACACATGGAAAATCACCAAGAGGGACCAGATCATAGCCAGAAAACAAATCTGAACACTTTTTAGAGACTGTAACCCTTCTCATGAGATATGCTCTGCAATTACAAAAGAACTGGACCAGAAATTGATCACAGTGAAAAGAAAATTAGAAAATATTTTAGTAGTTGATAGCATAAACACATTAAAATTCTAAGAATTATGTTGAAATTTTAAACATAGCCAAGGACCAGGGAGATAGCTCAATAGCATAAGCAGCTGCCTGGCAAGTGCAAGGTCCCAAATTTGATTCCCAGTACAGAAAAAACTATATATATGTATATGTATATATATATATATATATTCAAAATTATATAACATTTTGAATGCAATTAAAATTAAAATATATCAATAGAAGCTAGAATGAGTTAAAACAATAAAAAAGTCAATTCTATCACATAATATTTATACTAGAAAAATAAGATTATCCTTTTTTTCACTATAAAATGGTCCTTCATTTATATCCCCCTTTTTTGTTTTGTTTTGTCAGAGATGGGTATTCCATTGCTGTTAAAGAAGCTATATTTGGCAAAATCTTTAAAGGATGTTTTCATACTTGATGCCAGTTCAAATATTGTATGTACTTGAATTTAGCAAAATATCCCAATATAGTCCAATAGTCCATAATAGTCGTGTGTTATCAGCAGAATTGGCTATTTTCACAAGTTGTTGACTTGAGCCTTTTACAGCTCAGCATATTAATATGGCATTACTTTTTAGACCTCATAGTTATACTTTTCTGCTGGATGGTTAAGACCAAATTAAAGCATTACCTCTATAACTAAAAATATAAATTCTGCATCAGACAAGGTCCGTCAAGTCCCCTCCGGATTTACCCTGAAACCACATAGAGCAGCTTGTAGATCTTTTCTCAGTGTCAGCCATGTGGATGAGTCACGGCCATTGCTTGACCAATTTGCTCGCTATGAAACCCTGGGAGATTTTTGTATTTCTAGGTGACTATATACAAAATAGTCAGACTAGATATACAGCTACTTTATCTTAGTTCAATGAGAAGAAAGATTTGTACTAATAGTGTCCAGACAAGAGATCATGTTTGCATCTTGTACTGTGAATAACTACTACAATGACAATATGAAATGTATTAATTATTTTTTAATTAATTTTATTGAGAAATAAAGAGCAATGAAGCAGTTTCAAAACTAATTGGTAGGACAGTTTCAATAATTAATACATTACATATTTTTGTCTTCATAGTGGTTATTCATAGTACATAATGCAGATATGATATCCTGTCCAAACACTATTAGTACAAATCTATCTTGTCATTGAATTAAGAGAAAGTAGCTGTATATCTATCCTCCCTATTTTGTATATACAGATACAAAATGGTGTAACTGTCCTACTAACTTGTTTTAAAACTGTCTCATTGCTGTTTCTTTCTCATTAAAATTAATAAAAAATTTTAAAATAAAATCAGGATTTATATATGACAAAATGAAAATAATATTATCTCATATTAACAATATAGATTTAAACCACAATAAAAATTAAAAAAAACTAAGAACAGACGAGACTCAATGGAAAAAATAAGAGCAGCAGTCAATGCAATAGGGAAAAAGAGAAAGTACATGTGCATATAGCTGAATGCACACCAGGACATTAGGAAACAAGAAAGAAAATCAGAATAATGAGCATCAAGAATGATAGAAGAGCATCATTAAAGATCTTGCAAACCAAAAGGATATTAGTGAGATATAATTGAATTTTCATGCTCACAACTTCAGCAACTTAAATGAAATGGAAAAATTCCTTTAAAGACATAAATTACCTAAGTTTATTAAAGAAAACCAGGTATTTTAGATAGCCTCCTACCTACTTAAGATAATAAATCTGTACTTAGAAGTACCTCCACAAAAACCATTTGCTGATGAATTCTTCTAAACCTTTAAAGAGCAAAAAATACCAGTTCTAAAAAAGAAAAGAGTAGAGAGTCTTTGGATATAGTGTAGCAGATCCATATTACCTTGATTCTAAAATCAGAAACACTAAGCCACGAAGTTGCTGTATTATTAATAACATGAGCAAAACAATCCATAATATAATAAAAGAAATTTAGTAATAGATAAAATCTAGTAATAGACAAAAGCAATGATACATGACCAATTATGATGTAGCCTCATATTACAAGGTGATTTCTAACATTTGAAAATCAAATAACAGAAGGAAACGCATTATCCAATTTGAAAAGACAAAAATCATAGAGTTATCCACATCGTATAGGAAAGTAAACCTGATGGGAATCTCCACCCACTCATAATAAAAGTTGCTTTCAAAAAACAAAAATAGTGCTCCGGGAGCATCCCTTGCTCTGAGTCATGGTGTTGTGTACAACACACAGTGGGCACCACCATGTGAACCCACACGGTGTAATGCCCCTGCCCCCAAAACAGAGAATGCTTAAATTTTTAAAAATTTAACTCTGTGAGCAAATTGGTCAAGCATTGGCCTTGACTCATCCACATGGCTGACACTGACAAAGGATCTACAAACTGCGGTACAGGGTTTCAGGGCAAATCCTGAGGGGATCTGACTGACCTTGTCAGATGTAGAAGTTACATTTCTTGTTATATAGGTCTTGCTTTATCTCAGTCTTAACCATTCAGCAGAAAAGTATAAAAATGAAGTATAAAAAGTAAAGCCATATTAATATGCTGAGCTGTAAAAGACTGAAGTCAACAACTTCTGACATTGCCAGTCCTATGGAAAACCCACTACTATTATGGATTATATTGAATTATTTTGCCAAATTCATGCACCTACAATATTTAAATGGCAATGGAATGCCCATCTGACAAAACTTAAAAAAAAAAATTAACTCTGTGTTCTTTTCTTGATACCTCACTGTATATTAACAGGTAGCAAATGAATCCAAAGTCCAAAATTTATGTGAGTTAGAAAGACAGCAGAACTCTACTCTGGGTCCCACATAGCTCACAGTTGCTCTTGAATCCTCAAACAACGTCAGTGTGGAGACGACGTGACCGTCACCCTCGTGAAGCTCTTCAGGCCAGCAGTGCCAGATCTCCCCATCAAAGAACAACTCTGAGCAGCGGCAGCATGTCAGGACTGGCGGCCTCCCAGAGAAAATTAATCATAATACCTGGAGCCAGAAAGATCTTACACAGATTTCAGGAATATTGCATTTCTTTACCTTTACATCCTCATTCTGCTTTCTGGCTTTCACTACAAAAAAAAAAAAAAAAAAAAAAAAAATCCAGCTAGCTGACACAAAAAAGTCACTGCTACACTCTTTATGTATTTTCATAAAAGATCTTTGATGTTAGGGATACCAGTGCTGCAGGCAAAAGAGAGAAAAGCAACTTCTTTTCTGTGGTAGAAAACAATCCACTCTATCACTGCAATGAGGTCCATTCCTGTTCATGAAAATGTCAGCAGTGAAATCAAAGGGGACAGAGCACAGCTACACGGAACAAATATGCTATGTGAGAATTAGTAGTGCTTAGGTTGGCAGTCTTCATTTATAACCATATTCTTGAGTGTGT
>PVKA01050367.1:0-12763 GCA_004027165.1 Ctenomys sociabilis | reverse complement strand
GGGTGGGTGTGGGGGTAGGGGAAGGTGGGGGGTTGCTGGCATGAGGACAGCCTCCAGCAGTGACCTGGTACCTATCAGACCAGTGGCCCCCTGGTTTATGTCTCAACCCTGCCCATATCCAGTACAACCTGCAAAATAACAGCCCCAAGAGTGTGGGTGCCCCGCTGTGACTATGTCCCTTACAGGGCAGGTTCTGCCACTGGGTTGAGCCCAAGGTGACCACAAGGTACTCCAGAGGGAAACCAGGTGTAACCATGGAGCAGACAGAGGCAAGGGGCCCTAGTGAAGGAGGAGCATCCCAGCTGGGTGCTGGCGGACACAGGAGCTGGAAGACTGAGGTGGGGCAGGTTCTCTGTGCCCAGGATGCATTGTGCTTTTAGCCCTAAGACCCATCCCAGACCAAGCTGTGTCAGTGCATCTACCAGACTGTTTCGTTTTGTGGCCTGATGAGTGAGACAGGGCCTCCCATGTGGAGGGACAGCTGCACTGAGCCAGCTGCACAGGACCTCTGCCCTACGGGCGCGCTGCTCTCTTCTGACCCCAATTCCCAGCGGCACTCCCTGCTCCCAGGCTGCCAGGGGGGGAGGGGGCAGGCAGTGAGTCACCCTAGAGTCCAAGTGGGCAGGCAGTGAGTCACCCTAGAGTCCCGCCTGGAGGCCCTGAAGATTAAACAATGTGCCCGGGCCACTTGGGCATAAGATAGGATTTAAGAGAAAAAAACAAAAAAAAACAAAACTAAAAACAAGGCTACACTGGGGCCAAGGAGATGGCTCAGAAGAATAAGTGCTTCCCTGGCAAGCTCAAGGGCTTGTTCAATGCATGGTTCTGCCAAAAAAAATAAAAAGAAGGCCATAAGAATACGAGGAAAATCATATACTTTTGTTATAGTTTTTACTTTTCATTGAATTTGTTAACGCCATGGAGTTCTTGCCCTGCCAAACCAGGCCTGGGGACCCAAAGAAAGAAATAGTACAGTGCACTGCCCCAACTGCAACTGTGCAGTGTATCAGGACTTGATTCCTGTGCATTTTTGTAATTTTAATATCTTTGTTAAAACGTCGTAACAAGAGCCAGGCGTGGTGGCACATGCCTGCAATCCCAGCACTAGGGAGGCTGAGGCAGGAGGATTGTTGTGAGTTCGAGACCAGCCTGAGCTACAAAGTGAGCTTAAGGCCAGCCTGAACTGCACAGTGAGACCCTGTCTCAAAAAAGACAAAAAAAAAAAAAAAAAAAAAAAAACGTCGTAACAAGAGCTGGGATTTCAATCTGCTGCGGGTCTTCAGATTCCCAGCAGTGAGCCATTGAATAAAACGTCATCTTCTCCGCAACAATCCCGACAAAATGTGGAAGGAAAATGCAGACTTCTTAAGAAAAACAATCTAGTGTTTTTATCTTAGTGTCTTCCCCCTTCTTTGCTCCTAGGACACGCTAACCCTGGGCAATTCCCTTCCACCTACCAATGGGTCCGGGCATCGGTAGTCCCTGTTTACTTGCAAAGGTCCCCCCAAGTGTGGGGCCACCGTCTCACCAAGGCCGAAACGACCCCCGGCTACGGCAGAGGACCCCCACTGTAGGTGCCATGTCGCACAGGTTCCCGCCACCCAGGGCCCACGAGACGCCCAGTTCCCACTGCAGGGTGCCAATGCCACTCGCTTTTTTTTTTTGTTTGTTTGTTTTTTTGGTACCGCGGATTAAACTCCGGTACTTCGCGGCTGAGCTCACCGGCCCCAGCTACTCCTCAGCGCCCCCTAAACCTCTGCCTAGCGAACCCCTCCTGCGCCTCGCACCCAGGCAGAGGAGACTCAGCAAACCTGCAAACTCACTCTGCAAAAAAGGCGAGCTTCCTTATTGCAGCCTCAGGCCGCCTCCCCTCCAGCCCCGGGGCAGCCCAAGGCCAGGCGGCTTATAAACAGAATTCTTTGTGCTCGACCTGCCCGGTCACCCCTCCCTCCATGCAGGGCCCGCCCTAAGCAACGCCGATCAGCTCCACGGCGCCTCCTGGAGGCCGCAGGGCCCTCGTCACCTCACCGCCTGGCGAGCTACAAGGTAGGGTGGCGCCACCCCGCTCCGGCCCAGGCAGAATCCCAGTGACCCCCCAGGCACTCTACAGCGGTGCAGGGGCACGGGGGAGGAGCCAGGGGCCTAGAGGAGCAAAGATTCCCAAGTATCTCATTTTTCTTTTTTCAATTTTATTGAACGGAAAATCTAACTCAGAACCTCATGCTAGGGCCGGCCAAATAGCTCAGCAGATTAAAGTGCTTGCAAGCAGATGCAGGGGCTGGGGGTTCGATTCCCTGGATGTGCCCGCCTCCAGGGCACAATGCAATGGCAATTGAGACTGGGCTTGGTGGCACACACCTGTAATCCCAGCTCCTGGGAGGCTGTAAACAGGTGGATCACTACAAGTCTGATCGAGTAGTAAGACCCTGAACACCCTGTAGACCCTTCCCTAAAATACAAAAATAAATAAATAGAACCTCATGCTTACCAGATAGGTGCTGTGCTGTTGAGCTATATCCCCAGCCCCTAATTTTTCTTGATGCTACTGGGAATGGTATTCTTTTCCTGATTTCTTTCTCAGTTCGTTATGAGTGTGCAGGAACGCTTTTGATTTTTTAAGCGTTATCTCACCATGCAGCTCGAACTCACAGTGAACGTCCTGTTTTCAGCCTTCCCAGCGCTGTTTACAGGTGTGCGCCACCATGCCTGGTTTTTGTGGCTGGCATGGCATGCAGTACCAGGTATCAAACCAGGGTCCTTGTACTTGCCAGGCAGGCACTTAGACTGCCAAGCCATCTCCCTGGACCCTGTTCTTGCTTTTTGAGCGTTGACCGTGTGTGCTGCTATGTTGCTGAATTTGGTTCTGAATTCTAGGAGTCTTTGGTGGAATGTTTGGGGTTTTCTAGGTTCAGGACCATGAAGTCTCCAAGTTCCATACTTTTTGATTTCTTCCTTCCCTGTATCTCCTCTTGCCTGCTCGCCCTGGCTAACCTTTCAAGTTCTACAATGAGCATGAGTAGTGGTGGTGGACACCCTTGTCTTGTTCCTTAGTGTACGGCGAGAGCTTTCAGCTTTTTCCCTTTGCTTGCCTGTGGTTTGCAGTAAGAGGCTTCTGTTGCGCTGCAATAGTCCTACATTGGCTTTCGGGATTTTTTAAAATAGCCACAAGGGGCCGCTGTAGCTACAGCTGTGCGAAAACGCTGCGCGGACCCGGTGTGGCAGCCCTGCCCCTTCACTCAGTACCTGACCGCGGCATGACCGCGGAGCTCCAGGGCACCCTTGGGAAACAAAGCTGGGGGCACCTGAACAAACGGAGCAAATCACCAGCAGCACTTAGAAGCACCCTGTGTCCTCCACACGGGGCTAGGACAGAGTCTAGGGCATGTAAAGCTGTGTCCAGACTCATGTGTCCTCCCTCAGCTCCTCTGTGAACTCCAGCTTCTACCGGGGCCACATGATGTGGGCACAATCAGAACAGAAGTCCCTTCCAGACTAGGGGTCTCCTGCTGCCTGAAGCACGGTCAGGAAATGAGGGTACAGCCGAAGCCAGGTGTCCTCCTGGTCTCCAGGCTTCTCCCTAGTGTCCAGCTGCTCAGGTGCAAGAGAATAAACAGGGCAGAAGGTGATCCTGGGAAGGGCGGAGGACTTGGCTTTGCAGGCCTTGGGGCCCAGGAAGAAGCTAAGATACCTCCACCCTGAAGGTGTGGGTACCTGTGACACTGAGGACAGTGGAGTGGCCCTGAGGAGAAGAGAAGGCCTAGAGACTCAAGGCTTGGTTTGCTTTTTATTTAAGACAGATGAATTTCAGAATCATAAATCAGCCAGGCTTGGTGGCACACACCTGTCACCCAAGCACTTTGGAGTCTGGGGCAGGACGCAGTGAGACCCTGCTTAGAGAGGACCCAGCCCTCAGGCCCCAGGGCACAGCACACTAGGCCAGCCCTGACCCTTGCAAGCTGTGTGACCTTGAACAAGTCCTTGAACCTGAGTAAGACTGAACGTCCTGAGACCACAAGCTCTTCCCACAGTTGAGAAATCAACGAAGCGGTTGCAGGTGTACCATGCAAGGACCTTGTAGGAGCTCATCCCTGGGGACACATGCTGGAAAAATCCCTATGGCAAAGGCGGTCCTGGGGGCCAGCACCTCCCACTCGCCGGCTCCTGCCCCTGGAGTCCAACTGTCCAGAAGAGCTTGGGCTCTGTCTTTGCTGTGTTTACCCAAGGAATCCTTCGGGGCTTCCAGAAACCCCTGAATCCATTCTCAACTGAGGGTGCTGGGAAACAGCTGGAAGGGCCCTGGGGCAGAGGCTTTGGGGAGGGGGCGCGGTGCCAAGAGGATTTCCCAGGCTCAGTCAGTGAGGACAACGCAGGTTGGTCCTTTATTCCTTCTCCCCCCCCACACTTACCCCCTTCCCCTATGCACACACACTGGGGACCTCTAGGGAGGAAACCGGGTTCTCCTGTAGCCTCCCCTGCTGGGGGGGGCTCCTCCCTGCTCCCTCTGGAGCCTGGAATTGTTTTAGCTGGGATCAGGTGATGTGGGAGCCATTGTTATGGGTCACTCGGCATAGGAACCAGATTAGCCAGGTAGGAATTTGAATAGAGCCTCTTATTTACTGAGCTCAGGTCCCTCAGCCATTTCTCAGGCGGGAGAAGGCTGATCGGCCTGAACATGGGTCGCAGGGGGGTACTAATAACAGAAATCACATACAGTTGGGTAAGCAAGTTTGTTATCTAGCACAGAACAACAGAAGAATACATTCACTTGACACGACTGCAAACCGGCTGCAAACTACTCGTAACTAAAGATCTTTCAAAGCTTAGTGATAAGTGCATATTTTACAAGATATTATATATATATATATATATATATATATATATATATATATATATTTTTTTTTTTTTTTTTTTTTTAGAACCAGGGATTGAGATTGAACTCAGGCCCTTAGCTTGCCAGGGAAGCACTTATTCCACTGAGCCATCTCCCCAGGCCCTACAAGATACATTAACCGGACTACCTTACAGGAGATGGTTAGGGAGGGAGCTTGCTGCCTTGACAAGAAACAGTTATTGTTGAACAGCCTTGAGTCGAGAGGGAGAATACATGCCTTGGAGTAGATAACAGGAAGCACAAGCGTTTTTTAATAATTCCCCACAATTAAGGCAAAAAATTCTGTTAACCATTTACAGCCACACATCTGCGGGTAGAAAGCCCTGCCACCTTCACCAGGTCACCGTGTGGGGGAGGGGTGCTGGGGGGAGGGGGGAGGACCGAAAGTGGATCCGGACGCCCGTGTCCCTCTACGCTGCCCTGGGACGAGGCCCCCTGGATCCTTTGGCGGCAGAGTCAGCTCCACGCTGCTCCTTTCACGCCGCAATGCGGGTGCTGGTGGGGATACAGGGTCCGGGTCAAAGGTCCAAGGCACGCAGTGCGATGGGTGAGCGTGGTGGACTCGGGTTGCGTCAGCAGCCCCCAATCTTTGGAGGACCAGTGGGACGCTAAGGGAACCCACCACCGTGGGGGTAGCAGCAGGCGCCGCCCGGACCGCGGTTCCCCAGAGAAAGCCCGCTCTGGAAATTTGACCCTGAGGCTCCCAGCCGCAGCTTAGCGAGCTGAGCAGAAGCTACCGTTTTGGGGCCAGGGCTGGATCCAGAGAGAGGCAGCGAGGACTGACCCGACCAGGGGGCCTCGTCCCTAGAGGGACACGGCCGTTCGGAGCCACTTCGGGCCCTCGGCAGGGCTCGCTCTGCTCTGGGACCGAGGTGGCAGGGCCCTTCCACCCGCAGGGAGCTCCAGGGGCCCACCTGCATCCCAGCCACCCTCGGCTCTCAAACCTGAGTCCTTCCAGGGTCTGGCGGCTTCCTGGTTCGCTCCGCAAGGCTCCCTGTCCCCGCAACGAGCTCCGTGAGCCCCCTCTCAGTCCTGCCTGGGGAACAGACCAGGGGTTTGGCTGAGCGGAGGGACAAAGGCAGGGCCCTGGGCCTGGGGGACTGGGGTGTTAGCGAAGAGGGAAGACCAAAGTTACCGGAAGACGAACTGAGCGTGAGAGCCAGTGCTGGCACACAAGGCCCGTTAGGGGCCGCCTGGCCTAAGGCCCTCTTCCATTGCTCTTTTTGTTTGTTTGTTTGGTGGAACTGGGCATTGAACTCAGGCTCTTGCGCTTGCTAGGCTAGCACTTATTCTACTGAGCCATCTCCCCGGCCCCGCTTGCACTTTTTTTTTTTAATGTTTTGTTTTTTGAGACAGGACCTTGCTAAGCCACTAAGCCCACCCACCAGCCTGGGTTTGAACTTAAAACCCTCCTGCCGCAGCCTCCACCAACGCAGGGATGACATGGAGACAGACCACTGCTTTAACAAGCTCCAAGGCCTCCTGTGGAAACGGAGGCCTGAGCTCTGACCCTAGGAACAGTTAGAAGCTGTTAAAGGTCAGACGGGCCGCCCGTCCGCGGAGCCAGGGCTGCTTCCCCCCCCCCCCAAGACAGCACAGGTTGCTCTCCCTCTCCAGCCGCTGCTCGCTCAGCTGTGAGGGAAGCAGCAGTTTTGGTGGTGGTGAGCGACAGGTTCTCGGGCACAGCAGAACAACAGGCCAAAGGAAGAAGGGAAGGGCTTTATTTTCTTTGAGGACCTGGAGAGAATTCGGGGAGGTCCAGAGAATTCTCTGGACTAGATAAAGGGGGGCTGAAGCTTTTATGGACTTTTGTCAGGGTGGCATTTGGAAGGGATGTTTGGGTACACCTGAGGGAGCTGATGAGGTCTTCCCTGAGGCGGCGGCAAGGGTGGAAGTCAATTATGTCCTGGGCTGAGTTGGAGAAGAAGGGAGGTGGTCTTGGGAAGATGAGGGGCTTTCTTTTAAGGGCTTCAGCCATATCAAATGATCACCATGATGATTTTAGCCATTTGTACTAGGGCTAGAACCTATCAGTAAGAAGTGAACAAGATGACATATGGAGGGCTGGGGAGATGGCTCAGTGGAATAAGTGCTTGCCTGGCGAGCACAAGGTCCTGAATTCAATCCCTGGTATCCCCCCAAAACAAGATGACATACGGAACATCCCTGTTCCCGCATGTCACAGGAAGTCCCCGAGATCATCCCTGCAGGACCGGGAGACCCCTGGACTCTTCCTCTGGTCCAGTCTGTCACTGAGGCACTCACTGCACAACCCGGCACCCGCTGGTCTACTCCTCTACCCCAGCATAGGCCTGGACACGCAGGCGAGCAGGAACATCTTGTTCTGGTCATGATCTACACCAGCCCCTGGCAGGATTGGAGGGAGGGGTTCAAAGACATGGGACTCCACAGGACTTTGCTGCCCACACTCTGTCACCTTGTGCGGCCGATTGGCGACTGGTGGTCAGTCTGTAACACCCAGCTGAACTAAACCAGCACGGTGCTTGCTGGGTGTGGAGGGCCCATGTGAGGGTTGTTGCCCACAGCATACGGGGCAGAGCCAGAGAAGAAAAGAGCCTCAGGAAAGCTGTAGGGAGCTGGGGGCTCTCCTGGAGGACCTTGTCACTCTGGCTTTCCTGATACGAATGTGACTGTTTTCATCATCAGAGGAGTTGGGGACCTTGTTGTCACTGAGAGTAACTGAAGCTCACTTTGTTAGAGCTCTGGTCCTCACTTTGAGCATTGTCCTCTGGCTCCGGAGGGGAAGCTGTTCAGTATCCTAAAGAAGCTTGTCATGTTGGCTTCCCAGATAGAGACGTGGCTGTTCCCATCCTCAGCGACGCTCCGGGCTTTGTCGCTGCCGAGGAGGCTGTGGTGATTTTCAGGGGAGCTCTGATCCTTGCTTTGAGCATCGGTTCTGGCTGCAGTGCAGATCCCTCAGCCTGCTGGCACAGCTCCTTCATCCCACGTGCAGACCCTCTAGCTTCCACCACTGACCTTTAGGCTTTGGGCCTTTCCAGCGCAGATCCGTGAAGCAGGCCTGCTTGAGATGTAGTCGTGGGCTCTTGACCTCCAGCTGGACTTCTGAGAGGCATTGTGATGGGCTCTAGGCCTCCAGCAGGACTTCTGTGGGACACTGCCATGAGGTCTGGGCCCTTAGCTGGAGTCTTAGGTTGTTAGTGAATGGGCAGATTTCCTGCACTTTCTTTGTATTTGATGCTTTAGATGACCATTGTAAAATAATTCTACAAGTCATGTATCCTATATTAAGCAGTGCCCTTGCTCTCTGTCTGGTCTCCCCAGGTTTACTTTCCTCTTGTTGCCGGCTCATTTCCTGAGTCTTTCATTTCCTGGGACTGGTTCTGGGTAGAATTCCCTCCATGGCTCTCAGTCTGGTGGGAGGAGCAGAGAAGGGCTGGGTTCTGCTACTGTTTGGGCCTGAAACTGGATGAGAATATTGAAGCTGGAGTGCAGGAAGTTCTAGGGGGTGGAGAGCAGATCCAAGCACCCAAAGTGTAAGAGCACCAGGCTTCAGGATAATGGGAGGTTGAGGCCAAACACACACACACACACACACACTGATACTTCCTCATTCACCTTTTGTAAAGCCAGACGGAGGACCCTGGGGAGGAGGTCAAGGCCCAGGAAAAATCTCCTTGCATGAGGTCCGGTCTCACTCCCCGCTCACCCCAGCAGGTTGCTGCCTGTACAAACTCTTGCACCTGTGTTCACTGGGGCTCAGTGTACATCTGGGGTCACAGAGGACAGGAAAAAGAGCACCTGCTTTGCAGCCTGCCCAAACTGGATTGCAGTATCTGTGGTTTTCCTTTTTTTTTTTTTTTTCATCTTTTGCCTAATGCACTTTCATGACACACACCCACGACACACACCGTTCACATTCATCCAGGGGCGAGTGTGTGCACGTAACACACAGGTAGCAGCTCAGCCCTGGCAGGCTCAGATTGCTTCCAGCATCTGTCTTCCTGCAGCAGCTACCCCCTCAAGGTCTAGCTCCACCTGCCTCCTGCTGCTGCCACAAACTCTCATAAACCTCCTCAATCCTAAAGCATAAAACAAGTTTCCCTGCCCAGGACCAATGGCTGGTTGAATCAGTGGTGCTGTTCTAACCCGAAGGGACACCCCAGCCATCTCCCTCAGGCCCTCATGAGGGCCCAGCTTCTCCCAAGCTCTCCCAGAGAGTGGGTCCTCACCTGGCCAGCACACTCTGTGGCTGTCCCGCTTGGCAGCTATGTGATCTGGGTGTGTCACGGAGCTCATCCAAACAAGTTACCCTTGCAGAAAATGAAAATAGGAACAAACATGGGGACACACGGAACACGTCCTGCCGGCACTGGCCACAGTCAGAGCTGGGGAAATCCCATCCCTGGCCCTTCCCTCTGCAGACAGCACCCCTGCCCTTGGTCACTCAGCTCTGTAAGCAGAGTCGGCCTGCGCCTAAGCTTCCCCAGAGCCCTGTCACTCCTGCAGGCATGCACCAGGTTCCTAGCAGGGGTCAAACTCACCACACCCAACCCTGAGCCCCCACCTTCCACCCCAGCCACCTCCTCCTTCCCATCTCCAGGGTGACAGTGCTACTTATCTGGGTCCTCAGACTACAGACCCAGAGTTACCAGGGCCCTCTCCCCTCTGACACTCACCTGCAAGACCTCGACAGCCTCTCCTCCAGCCCACACCTTCTGGCACAGAGCTGCACGCAGCATGCAGCCGCTGTTCTGATGTCCTCGCTCTCACCAAGGGTCACCATTCGGCCAGTGCTGCCCCGTGGCCTGTCCTCCGTGGCGGTCCCTCCTCTGCTCAGGTTGGTCCTGGACGTCAATGGCAGCCACTGTGGCAGCTCCCCAGCTGCAGGTCCCTCCTGCTAAGCACTCACGTCTCACACAGAGGCTGTGTGGTTGTTCCAGGCTAGCACTCCTCTGAAGCCCCCTTGCGAGCAGTGAACTCAGGCATCTGGGCCCTTGGATGCCCCCACTTCTCCCAGGCTCTGTGACCCCCAGGGCTCATGTTTAGGGGTCCTCAGGGTGAAACCCAACCCCATTCTCCTCCACTGTTGCCGCTGGACTGCAGGCTTTAGTACCCGTCGCGGGACAGTCTGGAGATCAGTGTGCTTGGGACCTTGCTTACCACGGTCCCTTTGCAGAAGCACCCGGTTGCATCTCATGGGGTGATAGGAAGACGCACATGTAGTCAGGGTCAGGAGCCTTGGGGCCCTCCCTAGGGTCGCACCTATGACAGATCCCCTGGAATCCCAGCAGGCCTAGGGCTACAGTGAGGACACCAGGTGGGACTTCTGAGCCCGGATGAGGCCACCGGGAAGGAAGAGGGGTTGTGTGAGCAGCCCCATGGGAAGGGTCACATTCAGAGTCTCCAGAGACACCAGAGTGGCACCTGAGGCTGCCCTGGGACACATGGGAGGTTAAGGTGACTCCTACCCCGGCTGTGGGCCTCGGGGACAAAAGTCCCATTACGATGGCAGATTCTTGGGTAAATGATTGCCGTTTTAGGCCACTACACTTCAGGGTGGTGTTAGCTGGCTTCAGACGGCTGTGAAAAAAATAGCTTAGCAACTAAAAAGGAGGGATCGTGCCAGGCGACTAAAGCACGCCTGTGACCTCGGCACTCAGGAGGTGAAGCAGGTGACCCTGAGCCAGAGGCTAGCCCGGTGTGAGGAGCCTTGGCTGTCAGGCCCAGTGAGAATGCTTAGAGAAAACCCTGCGCAATGTGCTTTACCTCATTTCACCCCATTTTGGCCAAGACTTTTCACCATCTGCACGGGCTTCTGAAGCATAAACCATGTCACTTTTGTCTTGTTTCCCTCCATAATGAACACGAAACCTGTAGTAGACCCAGCAGGTGGGACTCTGCCACTCCTTACCCAAGTGAAGAAGTCTGGCTCCCTGGCCCCAGAGCCTGTACTGGGTTGTGGTACTCTGGGCCGGTACCATGAGGCCAAAGCAGCAGCCCTGGCCTAGGCCCCAGGACACCTTCCCCAGGACGCTGCTCGAGCTGCTGGTTGGAGCCTGAGTGCCGCATGGTGCGCTTGTATCCAGGCCTCCGCCACCTCAAGCCATCCACAGAGACAGAGCCACCGCCCACCTGAGGCTGACCACCCTGAAGGTTAGCTGGCAGGAAGGCTGGCCAGCACCTATGTAGTGGGCTTAGTCAGCTCTCCTTGCTCTTCCGAGCTTACAGGACACACCCATGACACGACGGGATGCAGTCCACACATCTCAATGCCAGTGGCTTGACCTTTCAGTCGTACATGCATGACTGTCCCATCGAGCACACGAGACAGCCCCCTCGGTGGGGCAGTCACACATGCGTCATGGGTGGTTCAAACCAGCAGGAGCACCTCAATTCCAAAGGACAAACAGCAGAAGTCTAAGTCTGATTTGCAACTGGAAAGGTTTATTTGGATATCAGGGTCAGGAGGGGAGCAGGGTCACCTGCAGGGCACACAGAGGAGGGGACAGCTGCCTAGTCCTGTGGTCCACAGGGCCCAGCAGGGAGAGGAGCCAGAGGATGATGGCCAGTGGCACAACACCTGGTCAGTCCAGCCCCACACGGGCACCACCGCTGGTGGCCGGCCCATCCCAATGACAGGATGCGAGAAGCCGGTGCCACCCAGGGTCTGCCTGTCTGGGGGGTGCTTGGCAGGTGCTGGGTGGGGAAAGGCTGCAAGGCCTCTAGTATCGTAGCAGGTAGCCTGTGGAGAGAGGAGGAGGAGGTGAGACAAATAAGGGGCCTCTACGCAGGGACTTCCTCCGAAAGATAGAGAAACTGAGCCCTGAGCCAAGGGAACCTTTACATGGAGGGACCAGGAGGTCACCCAATGTCTGGCCCAATCTGCTCTGTCCCTCGGGGTAGCTCCTCCACATCCCCTGTTTTGTTAGATTTCTTGCACACTGAGACAAAGATGGCCCAGCCTCACCCCTGGATGCAGAGCCAGGGCTCTGCATTGCCACAGACACGTAGGGCACCCCGGACACTGTGCAGCGACAGCCCCCAGGGCCAAGAGCCTCCTGGCCAGCGTCCTCAGGCAGGCCCCCACCTCTTTCTGTAGCTTCATATCACTTTCACTTTATACAACTCAATGTAGACGCAGGGACATTTCCCCAGAGCCAGGTCCCCGCCTGCACGCCTCTGTCCTGTACTCAGATCACCACAGACATTAGAAGCTCCCCCTACCCCACGCCACACAGTGCTGTCTCAGCCGACCACAGGCCAAGCCTGTGGGCTCTGTTCCCCTCACACGTGCCAGTCCTGGTCTCCTGTCCCTGGGACAGAAAGTCCCAGCTGGGAAGCCCACGGAGCTGAGTGCCTTGGGCAAGTTCCTCATTCTGTCCCCTTCTCTGGGCCATAATAAAGCTAACAGGGTGAGCTGCAGCAGGAGAGCTGCATGGCACCACGCAGCCACCAGCCCACACCTAGACCTCTGTGGCTCAGGCGACATGGAGAGGTGAACCTAACTTATCTGAAGCTGCCAGAAGCAGCAATCAGTCCCCAGGGGTTTCACGGCACCTCACCAGGGCCGCCCTGCAAGCTAACCCTGCAAGCTAGCCATCCTGACTGTGCATCCCCTGGAGGCACAAAGGTACACTAACAGGGCAACCAAGCACCCAAGGCCTTCACTCAACAAATAGGTGAATAAATAAACATGGGCTCAACTATTCCCTTACCGCACAACTAGAGTTGTGTTCCCCAGGGTAGCCCAGAACTGCCTCTTACCTTGTGTATCGTCACAGTCCTCGGGATTTGAGGAGGACTGGGTCTGGGATGGCCTTCTGCTGCCGCCACTTCCTCCTTTGGATTCACTTCCCCCACCAAAGCTGCCTCCACTTCCCCCACCAGAAC
>PVKA01050366.1:0-12767 GCA_004027165.1 Ctenomys sociabilis | reverse complement strand
TGAAATCCTCTATAATCTCTTTTCTTAGGGTGTTGTAATTTTCCGTGAAAAGATCTTTGACTTCCTTGGTTAAGTGAATCCCAAGGTATTTCATTTTCCGCGGTGCTATTGTGAAAGGTATTGTTTCTATAGTTTCCCTTTCAGTGTGTTTGTTATCTGTATAGAGGAATGCTATTGACTTCTGCGTATTGATTTTGTACCCTGCTATGCTACTGAATTTCCCTATCAGTTCTAGTAGTTTCTTGGTTCAATTTTTGGAGTCTTCCAGGTAAAGTATCATGTCATCTGCAAATAGTGATAATTTAACTTCTTCTTTTCCTATTCTTATTCCCTTTATTTCTCCCACTTTTCTAATGGCTGTTGCTAAGGATTCCAACACTATATTGAATAGGAGGGGTAATAGAGGAAATCCTTGTCTTGTACCTGATTTAAGAGTAAAAGATTTCAGTTTTTCCCCATTTAGGATTATATGAGCTTTTGGATTGTCATAGATGGCTTTTATCAAGTTAAGATAGAGTCCATCTATTCCAATTTTCTGTAGGACCTTGAACATGAATGAGTGTTGGATTTTGTCAAAGGCTTTCTCTGCATTAGTTGAGATGATCATGTGGTTTTTAGATTTCGGTCTATTAATATAGTTATTACATTTATAGATTTTCGAATATTGAACCATGCTTGCATCCCTGGGATGAGTCCTACCTGGTCATGGTGTATGATCTTCTTGATGATTTGCTGTATTCTATTTGCCAGGATTTTGTTGAGTATTTTTGCATCTATGTTCATGAGGGAGATTGGCCTGTAGTTCTCCTTTTTGGTTGTGTCTTTCCCTGGTTTTGGAATTGGAGTGTGTTGGATTGTGGTGACGAGTTCAAGCACCTAAGTTAGTTGAATGTCAATGGAGTGCCCACTTTTGACAGGTGTAGACAATGGAAGGGTTGTAGAAAGAAAAAATCAGGATGTGTGTGTATAGACAGTACATTTGGGATAGATAACGCTGTGCTTCTACATAATTCTTTGAGAGGCAAGATTTGCACTAATGGTGGTTGGACAGGATATTATGTCGGCTTTTAGTACTATGGTCATCCACTAGGTAAATAATTATTGAATTTTTGATATAATTCAGGTATAAAAAATAAGATAAGTAAGCAACTACACTCTTAATTCACTGATAAGAGATATCTGCTAAAATCTAATATCTGTAAATATAATATCATGTATGCACCTTGTACAATACCAAAACATTGTGAAAACAGTTTGCAATGTATTAATTCATCGAATCTGTATGGTTAAGGTGTCTTGAAACTGTCTGATTGATATTTGTATTTTAATAAAATAAAAATAAATAAAAAAACAACAAGGAATGTCTATAAATGAATGTAAAAAAAAATAAATTTCATCTATGGCTGTTTTTCTTTTTTTTCCTTTCTTTTCTTTTTTTTTTTCAAGGTACCAGGGATTGAACTCTAGACCCTGCAATTTGCCAGGCAAGTGCTTATTCTACTGAGCCATTTCCCCAGGCCCTAAGTAGGCCTTTAGACAGATGAGCTATCTCCTCAGCCCTCAATATACAATTATAATTTCTCTTTTTTATTCCTTGTTTGATCCCTGATATAATTTCTCAAATCCTTTCTAACAGCCATTTACCCCAGATGTAAAAGTAATATCAATAAAGGCTTTTCCCTTTTCTTACTTTCAATTGCTTAATTTCATTTTTCTCCTTTACTTCTTTCTGAACTATTTTCTTTTTTTCTCCCTTTTTCCTTTTTTTTTTTTTAGCTTGCACTTAGTTTTATTCTCTGTAAATAGAAGACTTGACCAAAGTGTGTTTCAAATGTTCTACCATTTCCCTTTTTTTATTGAAGAACAAATAGCAGTGAGACAGTTTCAAATCAAATTAGTAGGACAGACTCAACAATTAATACATTGCACATTGTTTTTGTAGTGGCTTTTTGTTGTACAAGGTGCATACATGATACTCTATCTACAAATACTATTAGAGCAGATGCCTCTAATCAATGATTTAAGAGAATGTAGCTGTATACCTATCTTTTTTTAAAAGCTGAATTATAGTACAGTTTTAATAATTAATATTTCTTACATTATTATCGTCCTGGAGGTTATCCATAGTACAAGAAGCAGACAGGATTCTCCCTTTATCCCATCTCATCCTATTTGTAATCATTGCTGTGCTAGTTATTACAATCTAAACTTTCTAGGTTGTTGAAGGAAAAGTGAAGTTGTTAAAACGAGCTTTGAATTGTGTGATTGACATATGCTGATATAAGAGTAGTCATCCTCTCCTTATAAGGAAGCCATTAGAACTGATACTATTATCCTGGCTAGGTTGAAATGTGTATATATACAAAAAAAAAAAATAAATAAAAGGAAATAACCAAGGTCACATCACAGAGAAACATAAACTAATGGAAGAAGTCTCTGTAATAGTAGTTTTTCTCCTTCAGTCCTGAATCTGCAGCACAAAAACAGTAGAAACATAAGAAAATGAAGCAACATCATGTCACCAAAAGCTTTGTAACTTCTAAAACTGATCTGATGTACACTAAAATAAAAGTCACAGCAAAGAACTAAAAAAAAATTGTTAAGATGCTTGAATGGACTGCAGAAGAAATAATAAATCCATATGTTCAATTAACATAACAGAATGAAAATAAATGATTTAATTAATAAATGTTCAGGTCCTTGTACTTGTACAGATGAAAGAATATGCTTTCTCACCCTGTGTGGATGGGAAGCCTTCTTGCTTGAACAATGATAGCCTAAACCCCCAACTCTGGACCTGTAGATTCTGTGTGCTGGCCATGGATGTTCACTAACTCCAAGCCTGCTCTATGTTCTTTTCCTCTTGGCACTGGCCAACAGAGGTGCTTAACAAATGACAAACCTGACCTTGGATGATGACAAAGCCCTGGGAGAGAAGGTAAGCTCCAGAGGGTTGGTAGCACCAGAGAGAAATAACAGGCCTGTCCAGTAACACTACCCCAAGAAAATCTTCAAGTTATTATAAACTATAAAAAATCATGAACTTTTACTGTGAAAGTGACTCCTTCATAGCAGACTAGAAATTAGCATGGTATTAGAAAAAAATAGATGTCCTGTCCAGCGGGGAAGTCAACAGGGGTCACCTGGAGAAGGAGCGGGGAATGGAGGAGGGGACAAAGGAGAGGAGATGCGAGAAATGGAGACAAGACAGGATTCTGATCAAGTCTTGTTTATTCAAAGGAAACTCTGGGTATATATAGTGGAGGCATAGGGAAATGATGTCGGCGGGTAAAAGGCGCGAGTAACTGGGCAACCAGGCTATGACAAGAAGTCCCACCTTCCGGGCATAGCAGGAGACTTACAGGGAAATAGGTGGGGTAAGAAGAATTAGGAATTTAACTCAGCAGAGGAATGGAAATTTAAGAACATGGCTGAGACTATTATAAAGTGCGTGTGAGTCACAGGTTTCCCACAAATAGACCTGAGGATAAATGGAATAGAATAGAAGAAGCAGAAGCAACTACACACACACTCAGCCACCTTATCTTTGACACAGGGGCTAAACATGCTTACTGGAAAAAGATAGCCTCTTTAACAAATGGTACTGGAAGCCAGGGAGATGGCTCAGTGAAATAAGTGCTTCTCTGGCAAGTACAAGGGCCTGAGTTCAATCCCTGGTTCTGAAAAAAAAAAAAAATGGTACTGTAAAAACTGGCTCTCTACATGCTGAAAACTAAAACTCGATCCAGGCCTGTCACCATGCACTAAACTAAAGTCAATATGGATTAAAGATCTAAGCATTAAAACAGAAACACTAAATCTCCTGGAAAAGGAAGTAGGAGGAACTCTTAAAGACATACAGGTAGGCAAACAGCTCATGAACAAAAATCAAACTGCATGGGTAATGAAAGAATTAAAATCTGGGACCTCTTATTGAGAGGGTTTTGCACATCAAAGGAATTTAACAACAGAATGAAAAGACTACCACCAAATTTGGCAAAAATCTAAGAAGCAGTAAGACAAAGGTCTTCTCTCTAGAATTTGTAAAGAACTAAAGTACATTAGGGCCTCCCCCCCTTTTTTTTTGTATTTTAGGGAAGGGTCTACAGGGTATTCAGGGGCTCACTACTCTAGATCAGATTCATAGTGATCCGCTTGTTTACAGCCTCCCAAAAGCTGGGATTACAGGCATGTGCCACCATATCCAGTCTCAATTGCCATCTCAGTATTCCCCGGGGGAGGGGTCTGGCCCTGCAGGCCGGGGAATTGAACTCCCATACCCTGCACCTGCTTGTAGGCACTTTAATTGACTGAACTATTTGGCTGTCCCTAGGGGCTCAAAATTTAAAAGACCCAGTTGAGGAATGGGCACCCGAGATGAACACACACTTCTCAGAGGAAGAAATACTACAAAGTGCTCCACATCACTAGCCATCCATGAAATACAAGTTAAAACAAAACCACAGAAAGAGTGGCTATCATAAAAACATCAGCCAACAACAAAAGTTGGAGAGGCTGTGGGGAAAAAGGAACCCTTCTTCACTGCTGGTGGGAATGTAGAGTGTTGCAACCATTATGAAAATCAGTGCGGAGACTTCTTAAAAAACTGGTACTGGAAATCCCATTCAACCCAGCTATCACCGTACTGGGAATTTTCTTAAAACAAATGAAAACATTGTATCATGGTGATGTATGTGCATCTGTGTTTATAGCAGCACAATTTGTGATAGCCAAATCTTAGAAACAACCAAAATGCCTACCATCTGAGGAATGGATGAAAAAGATGTGGTGTTTTTATACAATGGAGTATTACTCAGGTATTAGGAAAGATAATCTCAAAGCCTTCATGTATAAGTGGATGCCACTTGAAGATATACTCATAAGTGAAATAAACTAGACCCACATGTGTAAATATCATATAGTCTCCATAGTATAAGAACTCAATAGAAGAAATAAAAATTGAAAGGTTTAACACGGTTAAATGGAAAGTGAGAACTTAAGGATTGAACAACAAAGAGAGAACAAGGTGAAAAGTTAGGAAACATGGGAGCAGTAAAACCATACATTTGTATACACAAGATGGTTAAGGCAATAGTTATGAGAATCTCCATCAGGTTTTTGAAACTAGCAGTTAGTTGGTAGAATTCTCACCCTGACTAACTTTATATGCTGATATCTGTGAACTAAGCAACTACACTGAGGACAGCAATGTGTAATCCTAAAACCATGCTTGGAATACCTATCATTCTGGTCTTCTAAATGCATACTGCTTCTAATGTTATATCAATTACTGCTATACTCTCCCTCAAGTAAATATTTGTTTTAAGAAAGGTAATAGAAAAAAAGAGATGAGAATAAAAGGTCATGGGATTGTCCTGCTACAATGTTGTACATGATTAGCTTTCTAAATTTCTGTGTAAAAATGTCTACTTGGTTTTTCATATTCTATAGGGATTTAAAGTTTAGAATATCAGTGATTGTTGGAAAATACCTGTTCCATGTTATGTCTAAGGTGTTTGATATTCAGAGAGACGGTGATGTTAAGCTCAACTGCCTATGTTATAGCGTAACAATATCATTAAACTTCTCTTTTGGATGATTAACAACTTAAGTTTGCAGACCAAAAAATTAGAGAAATGGAAGGGCTATAAGGATAGCCAATCTTTTCACCCTAGCCCTTCAAGGTCAGTGAGGATTCAGGGCATAAGAGAACCTGTACTGCAATATCCTGCAACTCAGTGGTGTCCCTAATTTTGTGATCAAGGAGATTATGGGGCCACTGAGGAAAATGATTGATGATGTAGAGTGTACCTAAGAAGCATCACCTAGAGAGTGCCAAATCCTCAACACTAGACCACCAGGGAGTGCCAGGAGAGTCACCTAGGGAGAAAACATTCTCTGAGGCTTTCATAGAGATGACTGTCGATCAATCATTGTGACTCATCAAGATGGCTGACACTGACAAATAGATGGTTTCAGGATAAATCCTGAGGGGATCTGACTGACCTTGTCAGGTACAGAAGTAACATTTTTGTTATATCGGTCTTGCTTTATCTTGGTCTTAACCATCCAGCTGAAAAGTATAAACATGAGGTATAAAAAGTAAAACAATATCAATATGCTGAGCTGTAAGTGGCTCAAGTCAACAACTTCTGACCTTGTCAGTTCTGCTGATAACCCATACTATTATGGATGATTGGACTATATTGGGCTATTTTGCTGAATTTACACACCCACAATATTTGAGTGTCAATGGAATACCCACCTCTGACAAAACAAAGCAAAAAAAAAGGGGGATATAAATGAAGGACCATATTATAGCGAGAAAAATATATCTGTATATACAAAATAGGATAGATATACAGTTACTTTCTCTTAGTCCAATGAGAAGAAAGATGTGTACTAATAGTGTTTAGACAAGATAGCATGTCTCCAATTTGTACTATGAATAACTATTATGAAGTCAACAATATATAGTGCATTAATTATCATAACTGTTGTACTATCCTGTTTTGAAACTGGCTCATTGCTATTTCTCATTAAAATTAAGCAAAATTTTTTAAAAAGGAATTAGATCATTTGCCTTAAAAAAGCACAATTTACGACTTTACTCGTAATATAGTCTCAATCTCATTTTCATCATAGTTCTTCCACTCCAATCAAAGGTGCCATGATGTATATGTGAAAGACAAAAATAGCATGCCCTTTCATTTTTATTTACTAAATAATACAAATATATGTATATATATATATATATATATATATATATATATATATATATTTCATTAGGGGCTGGGAAAATGGTTCAGTGCAATAAGTGCTTCTCTGGCAAGCTCAAGGGCCTGAGTTCAATCCATGGTTCTGCCAAAAAAATAATAATTGAACAAAGTAATAAGAATTCAACAGTGGTTGCTGTATTTCATTATATTGCCTTCTAATTAGTTCCATCAGTTACCAGATATAAATCTTAGGGTTGTGTAGATAGCTCAGAGACATAAATGCCTTCCTGCAAGTTAGCAAGCTAAAGGTCCTAAATTCAATTCTTAGTACCAAACAAACAAAAAAACAACAACAAAACAAAGCAACTCCAAAAGTTTGAAAATTGATTAGAAAGTAATAGCAAGGAATATCCACTAGGAAAATAATTATTGAATTTTTGATATAATTCAGGTATAAAAAATAAGTAAGCAGCTACACTCTTAATTCACTGGTAAGAGATATCTGCTAAAATAATATCTGTAAATATAATATCATGTATGCACCTTGTACAATACCAAAACGTTATGAAAACAGTTTGTAATGTATTAATTTATCGAATCTGTATTGTTAAGGTGTCTTGAAACTGTCTGAGTGACATTTGTACTTCAATAAAATGAAAGGAAAAAAAATAAGTAAGCAACTACACTCTTAATTCACTGATAAGAGATATCTGCTAAAATAATATCTGTAAATATAATATCATGTATGCACCTTGTACAATACCAAAACATTGTGAAAACAGTTTGCAATGTATTAATTCATCGAATGTGTATGGTTAAGGTGTCTTGAAACGGTCTGATTGACATTTGTATTTTAATAAAATAAAAATAAATGAGAAAAAAACTTACTGAAAAAAAAGAAAGTAATAGCAAAAAATGTTTTAAGAAATTTAAAAGAAAATTACTGCACTTACCAGTACAGTCTCTATTGCATTCATTTATTTACAAAAGCATCAAATTTATCTTTTTTTCAATAGTTGTGTAATACTCCATTGTGTAAAAATGCCACATATTTTTTTATCCATTCCTTAGTTGATTTGTATTTGTGTCATTTCTAAGATTTAGCTATGACAAATTGCACTGCTATAAACATGGGTGTATATATATCACTGTGGTATGATGATTTCAGTTCTTGTGGAAAAATGCCTAAGAGGAGAATAGCTTGCTTGAATGGGACAGCTAATCTTAACTTTTTGAGGAATCTCCACACTGACTTCCACAATGGATGTAGCAATCTACATTTCCACCAACAGTGAGAAGGGTGCCTTTTTCTGTTAGCCTCTTCAGATTTTGTTATTGGTTGACTTCTTGATGATAGCCATTCTTTCTGGAATAAGATTATGCCACAGGGGTTGGGGAGATGCCTCAGTAGAATAAGTGCTTCCCTGGCAAGCACAAGGGCCTGAGTTCAATCCCTGGTTCCACAAAAAAAAAAAAAAAAAAAAAAAAAAGATTATATCATAGCATTGTTTTAATTTACATCTCTTGATGTGGAACATTTTTCATCTATTTATTTGCTATTTATATCTCATTGTGAAGTGTTTATTCATCTCAGATGCGCATTTTTTGATTGGGTCTTTGAATTTTTTTTTTTTAATTTTGTTTTAGGGAATGATTTACAGGTCATTCAGGGTCTCACTACTAGATCATACTCATCGTGATTCTCCTGTTTACAGCCTCTCAAGTGCTGGCATTAAAAGTGAGTGCCACCATGCCCAATTCCAATTTCCATCTCAGCATGTCCCGGGGGTGGCACAGCACAGCAGGCTTGGGGTTTGAATCCCCGGCCTCTGGGCCTGCTTGCAGGTGCTTTTATCCACTGAGATATTTGGACGGCCCAGTCTATGAATTTTGGAGGCCTGATATTTTTCAATTATTTATGTGTTCTAGATAGGAGTCTTTTTTTTTTTTTTTTCTTTGTCTCTTGTTTTCATTTATTGTCCTTTTTTCTTTTTTTTTTTTAAAGAAGCATTTAGTTCAGAGACAGTATAGCAGTAATTGGTATGTCATGACAAGCAGTATGTAAGACCAGAATGACAGGCATTCCAAGCATGACCCTACTATTACACATTGCTATCTTCACAGGTATCAGCATATATAGGTAATCTGGGTGAGAATCCTAACAATTAACTGCTAGTTTCAAAACCCTGCTGAAGATTGTGAGGCTCATTGCCTTACTCATCTTGTACATATATATGTATGGCTTTGCCCTTTGAGGGATAGTTGGGTATATGTTTTCCCAATATTGTGTGTGTGTGTGTGTGTATTTTGTTTTTGGTGATACTAGTGATTGAACAAGCACTTTGTTTTTGGTGGTACTAGTGAATAACAAGCACTTCTTGCACTGAGCTATCTCCATGGCCCTTTCATGAGTTTTATTGTTACCCTGTTTGTACTTTATTTTGGCATGAGGAAACTTCTCAAAAAGATGAGAATCCAATTGCTGATTTTTTGAGATATCCTCCATGCAGTTTGATTTTTGTTCATAAACTTTCTACCTATCCCTATGTACTTTCTTCTCCAGAAGATTTAGTGTCTCAGTTTTTATATTAAGTCTTTGATGCATTTTGACTGTAGTTTTATGCATGGTGATAGGTATGGGTCTATATTCAGCATGTTCAAGGACAGTTTTTATAATGCCATTTATTAAAGAGGCTATTTTATGCCAGTGAACATGTTTGGACCCTTTGTCAAAGATAAGGTGGTACAGTGTCATGCCATCTGCACATAACCATAGGTTTACTTTTTCTTTTCATTACTTATTCCTTGTAGTTGTGTCTTCTTCTCCTACTCTGTTCCATTGATCCACAGGTCTTATTTTTTGGTAATGCCATGCTGATTTTATCCAGAAGCTCTTTAGTATAATTTCAGGTCAAGGATTGTAGAGCCTCCTGCCTTTCCATTGTTGCCCACGATTGCTTTTGCTATTCTAGGTCTCTTCTGATTCCAGATGAATTTTAGGAATGTTTTTTTCTAGATATGTGAGATATATTAATGATATTTAAAAAAATCAGGATTGCACTGAATCTGTATAACAATTTTGGTAGTATGGCCATTTTCATAATATTGGTTCTTCCTATCTGAGCAAGGGAATATCTTTTTATTTTGTTTAATCCTCTTTGATCTCTTTTATTCAGAGTACTTTAATTTGTTATGTATAAATCTTTTCCTTCCTTTATGATATTGATTTCTACTTCATTAAGTTAGGTGGTGTTGTCAGTGGTATGATTTCCATAATTTCCCTCTCTGTGCAAACGTTGTTTGTGTACAGAAATGCGGTTGATTTTGAATATTGAATTTGCATCTTCCTATACTACCTAATTTGATTGTTAAACTACAAGTCTCTTAGTGAAGTTTTTGGAGTCCTTTATATATGGTATCATGTCATCTGCAAATAACCATAGTTTTACTTTTTTCTTTCCAATAATTATTCCTTTTATTTTTTCTCTTGTCTAATTGCTCTGGCTAATGTTTCCAGAACTATACTGAACAGGAATAATGACATTGGCCATTCTTCTCTTATTCCTGATTTTAAATGAAGGCCTTCAACTTTTGTCCATTCAGTATGATGTTAGCTGTTGGTTTAGCATAGATGGCTTTTATCAGTTGGAGGTAAAGACCATCTGTTCTGATTTTCTGTATGGCTTTTATCATGAATGTAGTTTGGACTTTGTCAAAAGCTTTCCCCTCATCTATTGAGATGATGATGTGACTTTTGTCTTTGGTTCTGTTGATGTGCTATACTTCATTTATGGATTTGTATACACTGAACCATTCCTGTATTTCTGGGATGTATCACTCTTGGTCATTATGTATAATCTTGATAATATGCTGCCTTCTGTTTGCTAGTATTTTTTGAGGATTTTTTTTTTGATACAAGGTCTTACTATGCAGTTTCGACTCATAGTGATCCTCCTGTCTCAGCTTCCCCTACACTATTATAGGCTTTCACTACTATAGACTTGCCTAGATCCAGGACTGGAATGGCACAACTTCAGGCTCCTGGGCCAACATGGAATGCAGTACTGGGCATCAAACTCAGGACCTTGTGCTTGGAAGGCAGGTGCTGAAGCTGTTGAGAAATCTCTCTGGACTTTTATTGAGGATTTTTACATGTACATTCTTTAGAGAGATTGGACTGTAATTCTCTTTTTCTGTTGGGTCCATCTCTGGTTTTGGTGTCAGAGTAATTTTTGCCTCCAGGAAAGAGTTTTGGAGAAGTGCCTCTCTTTCAGTTTCTCTGAAGAATTTTAAGGGACTTGGCATAAAATCTTCTCTAAATTTCTTGTAGAATTCAGCTATGAATCTGTCAGGACCCTGGCTTTTCTTTGTTTGTAGGTTTTGATTACATTTTGTATGACATTCATTGATATTGGGCTATTCAGAATTTTTATATCTTCTTGAATGAGTTGTAGTAATTCATATGTACCTAGGGATATGTCCATTTCTTCTGTGTTTTTCATCTTGTGAGAGTAAAGATTTATGTAATTATTGATGATCTTCTGAATTTCTGTAGTGTGTGTAGTGATATCACTCTTTTCATTCCTTATTGCATGAGTTTGAAATTTTTTCTTTTCTTGATAAGGTTGGTTAGGGTTTTATCAATTTCACATATTTTTTCAAAGAACCACCTCTTTGATTCATTAATTCTTTGTGTTGTTATCTTCATCTGCATTGCACTAATTTGTGCTCTGATATTTATATTGATATTTCCTGCCTTCTCTGGGCTTTGGGCTTGACTTGCTCTTCTTTTTCTAAGAACTTCAGTTGAAACATAAGATTGTTTATTTGGGCTCATTCAGTTTTTCTGATGTGAGATGAACTTCTATAAATGTCCCTCTTAAGATAGCTTCCATTGCATCTCATAGATTCTGGTAAGTTCTATCTGCATTTATGTTTGATTCTAAATCATTTGATTTCTTTTCTAACTTTATTTGATATCCACAAATTATTCAGTAAGGTTTTATTTAGTTTCCATGTGTTTATTGAGGTTTTGATTTTTTTAGTCATTAATTTCCAGTTTCATTGCACTATGGTCAGATTATATCTATGGGATAATGTCAATTCCTTTACATTTTTTAAGCATGCTGTACATGCCAGTATAAGGACTATTTTGAAGAATGTTCCATGTGTTCTGCTGCCTATGTTATAGGATAATAGTATCATTAAGCTTCTCTTCTAGAGGGTTAATAACTTAAGTTTGCAGACCAAAGATTAGAGAAAAAGAAGGGTTGCAAGGGCAGCTAACATTTTGGCCCTAGCCTTTCAAGGTCAGCGAGGATTCAGTAATAGGAGAACCTGTACTGTAACATCCTGTAACTCAGTTGTGTCTCAGATTTTCTGATCAAGGAGATTATGGGGCCACAGAAGAAAGTGATCAACAATGTAGAGTGTGCCTAAGGAGGATCACATAGAAAGAAATTATTCTCTCAGGTTTTCACAGAGAGAAAATTGGCCATGACTCATCCACATGGCTGACACTGACAAAGGATCCACAAACCCACTATTATTATGGAATACTGGACTACACTGGATTATTTTGCTGAATTCACGCACCTATAATATTTAAATGGCAATGGAATACCCATCTCTGACAAAACTAAACAAAAAAGGGGGATATAAATGAATGGCCATTTTGTGTCTGTATATACAAAAGGATAGATGTACAGCTACTTTCTCTTCATTCAGTGAGAAGAAAAATTTGTAGTAATAATGTTTGGATAGGATATCATGTCTGCATCTTATACTATGAATAACCACTATGAAGACCGCAATATGCAATTTACTAATTATTGAAACTGTCCTATTAATCAGTTTTGAAACTGTCTCATTGCTATTTGTTTCTCAATAAAATTAATAAAAAAAGAGCATGTACTCTGTTGTTTCTGGGTAAAACACTTTGTAAGGATCGACTGAATTCCTTTATTCAAAGTTGAGATCAGTTCTATTATTTCTTTGCCAATTTTTTTGCCTAGCTGATCTATCCCTTTGTGACATAGTATGTTAAAG
>PVKA01050365.1:0-12706 GCA_004027165.1 Ctenomys sociabilis | reverse complement strand
CAACAATATGCAATGTACTAATTATTGTAACTGTCCTACTACTCTGTTTTGAAACTATTTCATTGTTATTTTCTCAGTAAAATGAATAAAAAATTTAAAAAATTAATATAATTAAACAAAAATCCTTTAGGTTGGGGAAAGATTATTGGAGAACACTCCAGTTGGTAAACAGGAGTGGTCAACTTTTGTTCACTGATAAGAAACACCCAATGATTTCCATAGTCTTATGGAGATCCCAGTAATTTGGTCATGATCAAAGGATAAAGTTTTTTGTTTTTTTTTTTTTGTCTTTTTTGAGACAGGGTCTCGCTATGCAGTTCAGGCTGGCTTTAAGTTCACTTTGTAGCTCAGGCTGGTCTCGAACTCACAACAATCCTCCTGCCTCAGTCTCCTGAGTGCTGGGATTACAGGCATGCGCCACCACACCCGGCTCAAAAAGGATAAAGTTTTGTATAAAAATTACAATAATGTTTTCTGACAAAAGATGTATTTGGTAGAAAGCTCTATTAAGAAATAAAGATTTTCACATGTGTATGACAATCTATTATTATTAAATCTCATGGTGTATTAAATATGTTCATGACTCTAGATATAAAGGTCTTCCAAAATGTAGAACAATGATTTTTATGGTGATAAGACTTTTATTTAAAATTCATACTTCTGCCTTTAACAAAAATTTGTGATGTTTATCCTATCAAAGGACAACAAATTAGGTTAAAGCTTCTTAGCTATTAGAGATGATTGGTTGAAAGTGTTATGTCAAAATGAAAATTTAAGTATGTTACAAAATGCCATCACGATTGTCATGTTGCAAAGTTATATATTGTTTTTGATTTCTAAATTTCTGTGTAAAAAATTTAATTTTTTTCTGTTAACATTCTAGAAGGATTTAAATATTAGAATAACTATGGTTGTTAGAAAATAACAGTTCCATTTTATGTTCTAAGGTATTTGCTATTCAGATAAAATGCTAATATTATGTTTATTGCCTCCATTACAATATAATGTCATTAATCTTCTGGATGTTCAGTAACTAAGTTTGGAGACAAAAAAGTTAGAAAGATAGATGGGCTAAGAGGATAGATAACATTTTGGTCCTGGCTCTCTCAGGTCAATAAGGACCAAGGACCTAAGAGAACCTCTATTGCAACATCTATTACTAGCTTGAACCCCTGATCTTCTGATGAAGGAGATTGTGGAACTACAGAAAAAAGTGACTCAACAATGTATAGTGTCCCTAAGAAGAATCACAAAGAAAGAAAAATGTCCTCCAAGCTTTCACAGAAAGCAACCTGGTCAAGCAATGGCCATCCAGACTGCTGACACTGACAGAAGAACTAAGAGGTGATGTATTTGGTTCCAAGGTAAATCCTAAAGAGACTTAACTGACCTTGAGAGATAACAAAAAGCTGGTTAATATTGTTCTTACCTTAACTTGGTCTTAAACACCCAGCAGAAAAGTATAACCACAAGATTTAGAAAACAATGATATAGTAATATGTTTGGTATAAAAAATTCAAATCAGTAACAATTTCTGACAATTGCAAGCTATACTGATAATTCACTAACGTTATAGGTTAATGGATTGTAAAGGTTTAAACTGCTGTATACAAGTACCTAAGATCTTTGGACCAGGAATCTTTAGCCTAAACAAATAAGGTTACTCAAAATGGAAAGCATTCAAGAATGAGAAGGTCTTCTACAGAGGTCTCCAAACACAGCTCCTCCAAGTTCAATTGAACACTCATCACTCACAAAGCCTACCCCAAGAACAGGTTGCAGGGGCCAGGAAGATGGCTCAGTGGAATAAGCGCTTCCCTGGCAAGCGCGAGGGCCTGAGTTCAATCCCTGGTTCCGAAAAAAAAAAAAAAAAAGAACAGGTTGCTAGGTAGAGGTTAAAATTTATATCAACCTCCTGAATGTATAAGTAAATGTTCTACAGTTCTTGGGTAGTTCCTTTTCTCCCATCTGGAAAGAGGACTCCACTTGACCTTAGCTTTCATCTCTTATCTTTATTTCTTAATCCTGTCACCATTTCCCCCCAGGAACATCAAGAACCACACTGGTTCATGGCAATGATGAAACAGCAGGTCAGAAGCAATCCCTCCTGATCTATGGGGCTGTTAATGAGGACTTGCTATGAGGCTAGTGAGTTGGCCTCTGGTCTAGTCTCTAGGCTTTTTTTTTTTCTACTTTGTTTTGTATTTAGATTAAGCTTAGCATGCACCTGTTTGTTGCATCTCATGAGAGTCTAAGACAGGTACCGTCATATCATACCTTGGATCGGCTTAATGTCAGGGCCACATCTACCTTAAGGTGGATTTAGAGTGGCTATTCTGAGAGATCAGGTGAGTGAAGTAGCCTGTAGTTAGAGTAAAATTTATTTAGTCATCTCCTTGCTTAGGTATTCAATAGTCTTTAGAACAAACAATCTATTGCACACAGTAGATACAAAATTAGGAATGGGCCTCAATCTCAAACCTTCCTAGAACTTAAACTTCTCCATTCACTGCTCTGATTGTCAGGCAGTTTGCAGATGCAGAGATGTCCCATCTTCAGTATCTTCAAAGATTTTGAAACAAATACTACTGTTAAATAAATACCACTATCATTGCCAGTGGATTAACAAAAGCTTAGAAGAGTTTAGATATTTAGAGGAAAAATTAGGCTTAAAGATCTAAGAGAAATGACAGAAATGTTAACTCTTTCTAAAAGATTCCCAAAGACTTGGGTGTGGTGACTCACACCTGTAATCACAGGACTCAGGAGTGTAAGGAAAGATGATTGCCACAAGGTTAACACCAGCCTAGACTACGTAGTGAGGTCAAAGCCATCCTGAACCATCTAGCAAAACCTTGTCACTGAATGAATGAGTGAAGAAATGAAGGAACTCCAAGAAAAACAAAGCACATTTACTGGGGAAAAGATAGTTTCAACAAACAGTGCTGGAAAAACTGTCTTTCCATATGCCAAAGACTAAAACTAAAACCATTTCTCCGACTGTTCACTAAACTAAATCAATGGATCAGAGATCTAGATATTAAAAGAGAAACACTAATTTGCTTGACAAGATAATACATTGAAATCTTGAAGACATGGTTATAGGTAAAACATTTCATGAACAAAACCCTGACTGCATGGGAAATACTATAAGGAATCAACAACTTGGATTTTATCCTATTTAAAAAGCTACTGCACAGCAAAAGAAATTGCCAAAAAAAGACAACACAAACAGCAGGGAAAAAAATCTTAGCCTGTTATTCTTCAGACAAAAGATCAATATCTAGAATGTTATAAAGAATTGAAAAAACTGAAATGCCCTAAATTTAAAGACTCAATTCAAAAATGGACATCTGAGATGAACAGATACTTTTCAAGTGAAAAAATACAAATGGAAAATAAATACATGAAAAAAAAATTATCATCCTAGTATTCCAGAAATGCAAATAAAAATAACACTGAGATTCCATCTCATTCCAGGAAGAATGGCTAGCATCAAGAAACCAACCAATATCAAGGACTGGAGAGGCTGTGGGGGAAAATGTAACTTTTCTCCACTATATAATGATAGTCTAGACCTGTACTACCACTGTGGAAATCAGTGTGAAGATTCTTCAAAAAGCTAGGAATAGAGGTCCCATTTGACTCAGCAATTCTCTGTCATGGTGTCTTCCTGGAAGATTTAAAAGCAATATGATGCACACCTGTGTTTATAGCAGCACAATTTGTAAAGCTAAATCTTAGAAAAAATTCGAAAGCCCATGAAGACAGGAAAAGATAAAACATAGGTTTTTTTTTAACGCAATGGAATACTACTTAGGCTTAAAGAAGGACAAACTTGAGACATTTCTAGGTAAATGTATGCAGCATGAGACCATACTCTTCAGTGAAATAAATTAGACACATATGTAAATATCACAATGTGTCTCTAGTGTGAGAAAAAAGAATCCACCTGCAAGATGACACCAAGATGAACAATATGAGATTAATTTGGCATCAATCAGAATGAAGAAGTCAATACAAATGATATAAAAAGAATATGAGCAGAAGTAATAGCAGAAAACTTCCCAAATATGAGGAAACAATCCAACATTCAGGTCACCAAAGCATGCAGAACACCAAATAACTTCAACCCAACTAAAAACACACCAAGACATATAATTGTGAAGATCCCAGAAATCCAGCACAAGAATAATATACTGAAAGCTGATAGAGCAAAGGAGCAGATCACATTCAAAGGAAAATTCTCTACATATACCAGGAAGGCAAGGAGGGCATGGAACAGAGTTCTTCAAGTCCTGTATGAAAACAAATTCCAGCCCAGACTATTATATCCTGCAAAACTCTCTTTCAAGTTTGATGGAGAAGTGAAATAATTCCATGACAAAGAACAACTAAAGAATTTCATGATGACAAAGCCGTCCCTACACAGGATACTAAGATGTCCTAGAGAGAGACCACAATGACCAGAACTTCATGAATGAGAACAGAAGGAACATGCTACACAGGGCAAACAATTAAACACAGGATAAAAAGGAGTAAACAACAGCAGTTAAATATCATGACAATCATAAGTCAGCACATTTCAATTATAACTACCAACGTAAATGGACTCAATTCACCAATTAAGAGAAATAGACTGGCACAGTGGATTAGAAAACAAAATCCAACAATATGCTGTATACAAGAAACACACTTAACTCAAAAAGACATTCATAGGCTGAAAGTCAAAGGATGGAAAACAATACTACATGCCCAGCACCTCAGAAAAAAAGCAGGAGTAGCAGTTCTGTTCTCAGACAGTCTCAACTTCAAACCAAGAATGATCACGTGACACAAAGAAGGCCACTATGTTGGTTAGGGGAACAGTGTTTGATACATTCTCTTTCACTACCATTAGTAACAACAACAAAAAAAAATCTCTGCCACCTACTGCATCTGCCTTGTGGCCTTATTTCAAAGATTCTTTTAATAGCCTGAGGCAGAATCTCCTTATAGCACATAGGATTTCTTATATCATCATGGTGTCACAAATTTATAATCTTCTGAGCACGTGGAATTGAAAAATACCTTTATGCTTTAAAATTCTTGAAAAACAGCTCAGAACAGTTGTAGTCCTGGTCATTATCATCTCAGGTCCTTACTGAGGAGATAGCTACCAGCCAAATGAAAGCTAAGCCGAGAATGTGTGGATGGCTCCAGGAAGAGAAATTATACTAAAGGGAAAAGATATGCTAAAAATAACCACATCTGTGGCATGCTCTTATTTTAGCTGCTACTCCAAGGTTATGTCCTAGTTTTCCATTTCTTTGAATCAAGCAAGCATTACTCCTTGAGCATTAGCTATTGAGCCAGGCTTTGCAGGTATAGCAATGAATGAGAAAGAAATAATTCCTGCCCCCAAGAACCTCACAATCGCATTATTAAAAAGAATGATGCAGTTATTTTTTAAATTGAGATCTGAGGTCAGAATAGGAGTGAGTTTGACAATGAAACGAGAAAGCGGAGCAGAGCCGTACAGAGTTCCTGGGCCAGAGTGCTTCTGTGCAGCTCAGGAGAAGTGCTGGTGCGCCGAGTGCAGAACAGTCACTGGGCGCTGGAAGGCCGAGCTGGGGATGGCCTCTGCGTATTCCTTTTGGAGGTGAATCTTGGTTTTTTCCTTGTCTCAGTTGTCTGTCTGAGAAATATGTCAAAAATAAATATCATTTGTGTGAAATGGCTATCCCATGTAGAGCAGATCCACCATAGAAACTCCACTGTAAAGAAGCTAACATGTGCATTTCACATTACAGGACCACACACGGCTCCAGGCAGAGCCACTGCACTATCTGAGAGACTCGTGGGCCTCTCCTAGCAATGGATTACAGAGCTTCCAGTAAATTCTATTAGCTTGAGCTTCCTGACAGCTAGCCTAGGGCTTCCCAGCTTCTCTGTAGAAACAGAGCCCAATCTTTTAATATTAATACCATCAGTTCTAAGAAGGTTAAATAGTTCAAATGACTTTTGTATGTCCTCTTCAGGTTGCTATGCCTGCCATTTAATCATTTTAATTCCTTTCCTATTCATTTTAATCAATGAAATGCTTAGAGAAAGAAAGAAATGCTAGTAAAAGAGAATCCTAGAATTATCGTAAGTTTGAGTAATATCTCTAAAAATGTATAAAGATTTCAGCCCTTTTCATTTCCCTTCCCCTAGTCAAATTCACTATTGTCACACAATAGTCAAGGTATTCTGCTAACATTTTCAATATATAATTTTGCAGGTAGAATAAGAAGGAGTCAGAAATATTTCTACTTTGGGGATTGCTGGAATTTGAGGTACAGTGTTTTCTCCAGGGCTGGGAAAGAGTTCTGACCTGGGTCTCAACTTTGCTGTGTGGAGAATGATGGCAGAGAGCAGTTTGCCAACCCCCGGGCCTCTCAGTTCTCAGTAGGAAGGAGGCATGTGCTCAGTCAGTGGTGGACAGAGCTTGCTGCGTCACAGCAAGTGTGACGTGCTCCCCCCCTCTGGCCAAAATTCAAGAAACTTCATGGATGTTGGAGCTTGACAACTTGTGGTTGAATTCTGGTTTAGTTTTTACCCTTTATGACCTTGAAACTGAGAAGTTGAGGCCATAGAAGAGCCATACAGTAGAGCTTGGTGACTTTGTGTAATTAACTTAGTGGTATATGTTCTGCCAGGGGGAATTTCCTCTGTCTTTACTGTCCCACGCACCTGAACAAAGTCACCTGAACAGCAGCGACTCACATGATTAGTGTAGTGTGTGGTTCCCCATGTCCTGTTTCAGGATCACCTGTCCTTTGGAAACTCTTCACCTCTCAAGTCTTTCTGTAGTTCCTTACAGATCATATTCAGTGCCCCATAAATAAAACTATTCTCACAGGTGCCCCTGGCCAAAGAGATATAAAAGCCTCTACCATACCCAGAGATACCCAACTTTGCTGTAATATTCTCAGGGTAGGATAGTCCCCACCAGTCTCATGCCTGGTCTCAAAGGTACAGAGGGACCACTGTTTCTCCATCAGGTGTTACTTATGATGTCAAGAAGCATCTTAAGTGGGTATGTGAAGTAAAATTCTATGAATGACTCATTGTGATCTTCACCTTTGGAACATGGGTGCAATCTGTAAATATGACAATATATCGCTCCTGTGGTTGTATTACCGTAGCTGGTAAAAGAAAGATGAGTGGGTCTAACCCAAAATGAATGAGTCTTCTAAAGGCAAAAATGGAAAAACAAAATTTCTTCAGCTGACTGCAAAACTCAGAAAGCTTCAAAGCACAGGACATATTTGAGGCTCTGCTGATTCTGTCAGAATGAAGGGTCAAGGTGAAGATAATGCAGGGACCCTTGTGAATAGAAGACAGAGGAAACTCTTTCATATTTTCAGCTGCGTGGAGGCAGCTCATGAGTTGGGGACACCCCAAAGTTAGGACTTTCTTTGCATACATGAGGCTGCCCATGGTGGCTCTGCAGCTGTCATCATGTCACAGAATGAATATATTTAATTACTCCTTCAGCACTATGGGCACTACTTGGATTACCATGAGAAAGAAGAAAAGTTGAGAGGATCATGAACATTCAAAAAAGGCAAAAAAAAAAAAAAAAAAAAAAAAAAGATGCGCCTGCAGGCTAAGCTCTACCATAAACAGTGCCACATGGAGAAAATACAAATGAAGACTATCAAGACGCGTGAAAAGAGAAACATTAAACAAAAGAATGATGAAAAGACTCCACAAGGAGCAGTACCTGCCTATTTGCTGGACAGAGAGGGCCAGTCTTGTGCAAAAAATACTTTCCAACATGATTAAACAAAAAGAAAAAGAAAAGGCAGGAAAACGGGCAGTTCTTCTGCCCAAAGTTCATGCCCACAGAGAAATGGAAGTATTAAAAGATATTCAAACTGGAAAGAGAAAAAAGAAGGCATGATACTAAAGTCTGCTTTGTTGGAGGTGGCTTTATAAGAAAACCATCAAAATATGAAAGATTCATTAAACCAATGGGCTTATATTTTATTTATTTATTTATTTATTTTTATTTATTTGGCAGAACTGGAGATTGAATTCAGGCCCTTGTACTTGACAGGGAAGGGCTTATTCCACTGAGCCATCTCCCCAGCCCCTGGGCTTATATTTTAAGGAGGCCCATGTAACATCCTGAACTTTTTAAAGGCCACTTTTCGCCTGCCAATACTTGATATGAAAAAGAATCCTTTATTACCACTGTACACAATTTTGGGTGTTATTACCAAAGGAGCAGTGATTGAGGTGAACATGAGCAAGTTGGGCCTTGTGACCCAAGGAGGCCAGGTTATTTGTGGTAAACATGCGCAGGTAACCAACAGTCCTGAAAATGATGGAGGCAGCAGTGTAGTCTTACTAGTTTGACAGATGTTTCATACAGTAACTTCTTACACTTATTGAAGACTACAGACCAAACGGGAAAACCATAACTTGAATACTGCAGAACAACTCTCATGACTACATTCATCAAGAAAACTATTTATTAAATTGTAAAAACATGAAATGGCTCAATTTCACAAATTGGTCTTTTATTAGGGGTCTGCTAAGGGCTTACATGTTGGTGAGATTGAACCATTCGAAAAAGTCTTTGCATTAAAAAGTAGGTACTCAGCAACACAGATCTCTCATTCCTAAAAAGACTCCAGGGGTCCGGGGAGATAGCTCAGTAGAATAAGCACTTGCCTAGCAAGTGCAAGGGCCTGAGTTCAATCTCCAGTTCTGAAAAAAAAAAAGCCACCAGTATTTAAAGGCAGTGTAAACTTACTTTAGGGGTCTAGGGTTAGGAAATCTGAAGAAGCTATTCTACCTCACCATTATCATTAGTCCTAAAAAAAAAAAAAAAAAAGTAACATTTAAGTTTATTCTGAATATAGTCTATTTATAATACTTTAAGAATGGCATTAGAAGTTTATTTAGATAATTCCAACTTAGTTGCACTGATGCCCTGAGAAGAAACTTTATTTGAAGTTAAATAATATAAGAAGGTTACATGTTGGGTGTGCATCTCAAGTTTTGTGATCTGAATTAAATGGTCATGGCTTGAAAAAAGAGAGAGAGAGAGAACACAGGGACCCTCCTGAAGCTGAAGGTGGAGCCCAGTGATCAACTGGGAGGGGAAAAATGGGAGCTTCAGTTCTATAAATGCCAGAAACTGAATTCTACCAACACTATAAATGGGCTTGGATGTAGATTCTTCTCCAAAGCACCAGCTAAGAGCTGACACCTTGACTTCAGCTGTGTCAGGATCTAAGCAAAGAATTCTTCTCACTGATCAAAACTTTTACATGCCACGCCTGCTTACGGTAAGTTCTAATGGGCAACTTTGTATTTCCTCCTTGAGGAAAGGAGTGGAGTTCCCTTCTTCACTTCACTCATTCATTTATTTGTAAAATAATGGATGCCCATCACATGCCAAGCTCTGTTCAGTGTTCTGATATAACAGAAGGAATGCCTCAAAGCCCCATTTCTCACAGAGCTCATTCCCCCCAAGAGGTAGAGACACATACATGCCTATATCAAGTGATACCAATTTCCATGAAGAAAAACAAAACTGGACAGGAGACTGAGAGACACAGAAGTGAAGAAAGTGTTCTACATGGAATGATCTGTGACTCATCTGGCAGGGACATCATTTGAATAGACCAAGAATGAACTCTGCAAATACAAGGAGGAAGAACACCACAAGCAGAGAGAATCTCAAAGTAAAGGTTCTGAGGTGGACAGCACCTGGCATGATGCCAGCACTGACATTAATGGGGAGAGAGGAACCAAGGGATGGGACATGGGTACAAGTAAGGGTTGTGAAGTTTCACAGTGGAGCACATAGAGTCCCATAAGCTACTTAAGAATTATTAATTTTTAATTGCTAACATCATCACTAATTTATAGTAGGTTATTGTAATTTATGCTTTACTTTCTGAGGTGTAGTCTCACTATACAGTCCAACCTAATTCTTTTTGCCTCAGCCTCAGAGTCCCAGGATCATAGACTTGCACCACTAGGCCTAGCTGTAATATTCTTATATGTGTCAAAACTCATATCAAACAATGAGTTCTAGGTTGCAAAGAAGGATGTTTTTTGCACCTGTCCATTAAGTTTTAATCCACAAGTTAAGATAAAATCACACACAAGTGCTGTACTGAAGAACATTGCCATTAACTGTGGAGGATATAGAAAATCCTGGAGAGACTACAACAGAAAGTTTTGTGAGCTGACTGAACCTTGGTAGCCTAGAGCTGAAAGTTATCCACTGAGCTACATAACTAAGTTCCTCTAGAAGTTATCCTCTGAGAGGTGATGATGGCTTGCTGAGGAAATGGTAGTGAGGACACTGAAATGCTACAGGATTCTATGAGAAGGTGCATTGGTAAGATTTGTTTTTGGTCTGAAATACAGAACGTGCAGGAAGGAGAATTCATAGCAACACACGAACAATGGATGAGGCTCAAGTTTTTTCTTAGCACACACTTCCAGTTTTCAGCTCAGTTCCAAAGTTCTCCAGGAGCCAGCAAATGTTTCTGAAGCCCACTAGGGATGTCCCTATTTTGCTGAATATAGTCACGGACACTGCCACATTCCTGCTGGAACACAGGAATTGTGATGATGCAAGAATCTTCCTAGCACAAAATATCCTTGACTCAGCATTTAGTCTATCACAAAAGTGCAGGGGAGCAAGCAGAGCTCTGGTCCCCAGGTCCCAGCTCCAAAAGACTTTATACATCTTTGTCCAGCTCACCTGAGCACAGTGTTGGAATCTAAGTATGAAACCTGGAAACAAATTGTGTGAGATTCTGAGTCTGAGTTAGAGAACCATTCTAGACAGGATTTCATGTGTGCTTTAGGCTCTCAGTCTAATCATTACACTGATATATGGGCAGAGAATGTTTTCGAATTCTGGCATGAAAATTACATATGACATCTGAATGAAAAGTGTCATTTTATAAATGAGAAAAGTCCAAATAAAATACACTTTTTATATTATACAGCTAAAGGCAGCTGGTCTGGGCAAGATGGTATATAGCTGTTTCTCCTCTTCTTTCTCCTCTTCCTCCTTCTCATCTCCTCCTCCTCCTCCTCCTCTTTTTTCTCCTCCTTCTCTCCCTCCTCATATTCCTCTTCCTCTCCCTACTCTTCCTTTTCTTCCTCCTTCTTTTCTTCCTCTTCCTCCTCCTTCTCTCCCTCCTTTTTCTCCACTTCCTCCTTCCTGTTAACCTCAGATACAGTAGGCAACAAAGGAGAGGAAAGAATGGTAAGAAATAGTAAGTCAGTGTAGGACTCCAGGCCTCAAAAAATACCACCAAAGGAAAGAGCAACCCGACAGAAGAGTGCCCCAGCTAAGAACTCTCAGTCCTCCACTTAACAGCAACAGGCCGTGGTTATTCCTCTGCATCAGGCTAGAAACCCTCTGACCTCAAAGCAGAGCAGTTAGAATCCTGCCAAAACAGCCATGATGTGTTCACTTTTCTGCAGGCCTCACTCTTTTCTTTTCATCTGGGAGATACCAAGGCAGGCAGAAGATCCAGGAGGAGAGGGCCAGCTATACCAGCTGACTGGTTCTGAAGGCTCGGGTTCCCACACTCCTGAGTGTTGTCTACCGCCAAGAGACACTACAGAGAGGAGAACAGCAACTGAGCTGGCAAAACTAATACCACAAAGTCTCCAAAAATTAAAAGGCTACAACAAATGTTAGTTTATAAGTGATTCTGATATTTTTGCTGTTCAGAATTAAGAGGATAAGCTGATATATATGGCAAAGTTGAGCTATAGGGCCAATAAAACATTCTTTGTAAAGGTTTTTATCTAAAAATTGAAATGTCCATGTAGAGTTTCTTGCAGCAAAAAACCCTTAACCTTACCTTATATTTTAAACACAGGCAGATTGAGGTTAAATTGAAGTATACAATTTTATTGGTATATAGGAAGTAAGAAAAGACATTGGTCTGTATCAAACTCTAAAATAAAATTTGATTTTCAGCTCAGGTGCTTTGGGGAAATACAAATAAAAAAGCTTTCAAATAAAATTGAAATATGCTTTTGAGAAACAGTTCAGAGTAGCAGACCCCCTAGCTGTATTAAGAAGACTGCTCTTGCAGGCCAAAGTTTAAATATGAAAACAGACCATTTTGCTGAATTAGGGAGGAATTTAGGGTGCTGGAAATATCAGGGAAAATGGCAGCTAAGATAAGCAATGAAAACCTTTGGAAACTTCCCAAACCAACTGTACCTAAAGCCATAGACTAAATAAACAGTTTTCAGAAACCAAACTAGAGAAGAAACTAGAAGGATGGAGTTGGGGATTAGCTCACCAACATTTCAAAACAAAGGAAGAATATATAAGAAGCCAGTAAAAGGTGAATTTTAAAATGTAAAATAAGAGCTGGGGAAATAGTTCAGTGGCATAAGTACCTGACTGCTAAGTTCAAGGTCCTGAGTTCAATCCCCAGCATCAAAAATAAATAAATTACAATGGAACTCATAAAATTCTGCTTAAGCTGGGCATGGTGGCGCATAAGCCGGGCATGGTGGCGCATGCCTGTAATCCCAGCACTTGGGAGGCTGAGGCAGGAGGATTGTTGTGAGTTCGAGACCAGCCTGAGCTACAAAGTGAGCTTAAGGCCAGCCTGAACTGCATAGTGAGACCCTGTCTCAAAAAGACAAAAAAAAAAAAAAAAAAAAAAAAAAA
>PVKA01050364.1:0-12767 GCA_004027165.1 Ctenomys sociabilis | reverse complement strand
TGTTTGTAAATACCACAATATGTCATTTGTGTCATATGAGAAAGCACTGGGATCCAGAGTACAGCAATGTAATTTGTTAAAAATATTGTGTATTTGAAATTTGTTAAGACTGTAGAGCTTAAGAGCTTTCAAAACAAATGAAAGATAGGAGTTATGTGAGGTGATGGATACATTAAATAATGATTTTAGTGAATTTTACAATATGCCTACATATACAATCCTCAAGCAGTACCCCTTAAATATATGCAATTCTTAATTTCTATGAAGTAATAAAGAAAGGGTTGTCAAGCCATAGATAGGATTTTGTCAATATTGGCTTTCTAACATGGTTGGGCTATCAATGTGTTTATTTGTGTAGCTTTTGCTTAAATGCAGTCATAGAAAAGATGAGACACTGGATTGAACATGCACTGACATTTACCTAGAAAACATGGGCGTTAAGAGATGTGTTACCATTGTGGGTGAGACAGTAGTTGATGTGTGGTGAACTAAAAGGTCTACAGAAAAGTGAGAAGGAAGTGAGAGCTGAGCACACAAAAAAAATCATTTTGAAAGGATTAAGGAGTCTTGGTAACTAAAAGAGTAGATATGAGGGATTTTGGAGGAAAGGAGACTGATTTAAGAGAGATAAATGTTTTAATAAGGGAGTCTGTGGAGGCAAGGGCTTAGTGAGTCTGAGCAGACCAAAAATGACACCCAAGAATGAGGTCTAGGACGTGGCTACTGAATGAAGATAGAGAAGAGAACCCTGGAACTGAGCATATTAAATGGGGGAGGGAGTGGGATAGACATGAGGGTTGGGAAATATTTTTCTTGTTGAACCCAAAATACTTTGGTCACAGTTATTCTATAGAGGAAGGCTGCAATATGAGCTATAGACTTTTATTGTATAGTAGTTGTCAAGCAGTTAAATAATTCATAGATTTGGGGAAAGAAATGAGTGTCAATAGTGTAATCTAAAAACAGGGGAAAGGGAGTTTGGGAACATTTAGACCATAAATCTGTTTTATTTGGATGACAAGGTGTTTTTATAAAATTGATTAAATTGGTGTTATGTAAATACGTGAATTTTCATGTATGTACTTTGATACATTTACACACACACACACACACACGTGTATACAAGCACAGTGTATTTTCCATTCTGCTGATATGTCAGAATGGCCTGGAAAAAGAAGCATGAATTCTGCTGAACAAGAAAAATATGAAGCAGGTGCTTCATAAAATTTGAGTGAATTAAGGATCATTTTAGCATTCAAGGATAGTTTCCCTCCTTTTCCTGTCATTTATAAATACAAAAAATATTAAAACTGAAACTTCAAAGGGCTGGCCAAATAGTTCAGTGAATTAAAGCTCCTGCAAGCAGGCGCAGGGTCTGGGGGTTCGATCCTGGGGCCTGCTGTGGGGGCTCTGCCCGGGGGCATGCTGAGCTGGCAATTGAGACTGGGCATGGTGGCACGTGCCTGTAATCCCAACACTTGGAAGGTTGTAAACAGGAGGATCACTTCGAGTCCCATATAGTAGTGAGACACTGTACACCACGTGTATCCTGTTCAAAATAAAATAAAAATAAAATAAAAACTAAAACTTTAGAAAAGTGAGCCACAGTTGAAGAAATTTGAGGTGGGCTTCATTAAAATATAAATAAAAATTAAAAATCTAATATTTTATGCTAAAAGGAGTACATTTTAATTTTCCCAACATATCATTATGAGGCTCAACTTGAAAGGCCTATGCCTACATGCTTTTGATTATATTGTTCCAAAAGTGATTCTGTGCTTTAGCTTGATTATTTACTGTTCTACTTTGAAAAGGTCACAGACTTCTTAGCTGCTTCTAGCCTCAATTGTTTATGGACAAAAATATTGCAGCAGAGTTTGTTTATTTTGTTCCTTCACAATAGTCCTTCTTCCCTAAAGTGCTTTACTATAAAAATAAATTTGGCATCCAACATAAATTTAAAAATCCTACCTTTGTTCTTTTTCTTAAAAACACATTTCTGTATTCTCCTCCTAGGTTACAGAATTCATCATTTTCTGCTCCTTACACCAGAAAAATCTTGAAATATATACTCTCTAAAATTAAAACATCACTTTTTCCATAAAATTTTAAAACTTCCCATATTTCTTTATCTGGAAAAATGCTGTGGTGCTTAATATTCTGTGATGACTTAATTGTGCCAATGTGCGATAGCAGTATTCTTGATTTGTCCATAAGAGTATTTTTGGATGAGGTTAACATTTGATTCAGGAGACTGAGTATAACAGATTTTTCCCTCCAATGTGAGCTTCCTTCGGTCAGCTGAAGCCCTGAGCAGAACAAACAGATGAATAAGACGAATATTGCCTGGCTGCTTGAGGTGACTTCCCAAATTTTTCCTTCCTCCAGACTTAAAACTCTAATATTGTCTGTGCTGGCTCCAGCTTTTCAGCTGCGGATCCTGTGAATTCTCAGCTTCTCTAGCCATATGAATCAAGTCCATATAATCAGGATCACCATCCTATTTATATCTATCTATATCTATCTTTCTACCTATCTATCTACATAATAGTTCTGCTTCTCTGGAGAACTCCAACAAAGCAGTTGTTAAATGAATATTAAGTATCAGAATATCATATTCTACCTTATAAATGCATACACTTTTTGTATGTTAAATAAAAATTATAAAAATTAAAAAACAACTCAGTTTTATTATTATGCATGGTATACTTGTACCAAATTATTATGCTGTAACCAATAAGTATGTATATATGAGAAAATAATTAACAAACCCATGGAGTCCTCTTTTAAAAATTGATTTTGTTTTTGGCATGGAGGATAAAGGCAGGGAGGTATCCAAGGATTCAAAACCTGAACATAAATGTTATTTTATAGAGCTCATTCTTAGCATGCTTTGAGTGCCCACATTAAACTGAAGTAGGTACTTTCATTTTAAATTTGAATGTTGACTTACCTATTTGATAATGCAGAGATACTTCTATTCTAAAGACTTATATGTCGGCCTATTCAGTGTATCTGATTGCAAATGATTTCTTCCAATAAATAACTAGAAAATTATTTTGATAAAGGTTGTATTTTTAAGGGTCAGCCTGATAGCTCAGTGGACAAAAGCACCTGCTTAGACGGAGTGCAGTGCCAGGGTTTGATCCCCTGCTTGCTGTCTGACCTTGCCTCCAGGGCACACTAGTATATTATCGAGATTGGGTGTGGTGGCACTTGCCTGTAATCCCAGCACTTGGGAGACTGTAAACAGGAGGATCACTGCCAGTGCAATCTACATAGTAAGGCCCAGTAGACCCTGTCCTAAATACCGAAAAAAAGTTTGCATTTTTATTTCTTAAGCTATCAATTATTTATGTTTCCTCTACGAATCATGAAATTCAATATTCTGATCAAACTGCTTCCTTTCCTTTAGGATTAGATACACATGAAGCTATAGTATTTCTTTAATTTTTGATCTTTCATGATCTTATTTGAATATCAGTGTTTTTCATAAAGGCTTATTGCTGTAAGTTATTCACTGAGAAATAAATATATTTAAAGAGTGGTATGGCAAGTGAGAAATCTGGAGATGAATCACATACCTTATAAGTCTTTCAGAAAGATAATGTTTTCATAATGCTGCCAGTCAAAATTTTTCTTGAATTAGTCTTCACATTTCAAGTTGAATATATTATTTCAGAACTAAGTGTAGGGGATAGCATATGGAGGAGGATAAGGTTAACTAGTGATATCTCAAACATAAATTTAAAGCATAATGATACTTTAGAGAAATCAATATTTGGTTCTATTTGCTTTTTGTACAATTGCTTGTCACTTGATCACAAGTGGTGCAGAGACTAAAAAAATCATAAATTTCCAAAATTGCTAGCAAGATATCAAATGAAGACTTCTGAGTTCTGCTTCTTTTATGTAATTATTAATTTAAAAAATCATTTCCAGTAATAAATTTTGTGGACTGAATTATGCTGTCAGTAAACTTATGCTAAAGACTTCGGTGTGACCAACTTTGTAGATAAGGCATAAAAGCAGATTCAAGTTAAGCAAATTACCTTAAACTTATGAGACTGGAAACCTTGCAGGGAGAGAAAGGGTCACCAGCAGTCCTTTGGTGTCATGCAGAGAAACCCATGTGAATAAATCGCTCAAGATGCCCATCTAAAAGCCACACTGGATGGCTCAGGAGAAGCCAAACTTGCCAGCACTTAATTTTACTCTTCCAGCTTCCAAAAGTGTGAGAAAATACATTTCTTTTGTTTAAGACATTGAGAATATGAGACTTTGTTATGGTGGCTTGAGAGAATTAATGCACGGGGCAAGCATTTTTAATGAAACATCCCTTGGGTGAGCAGCAATGTTCCTAGATAATTTTATATTTTTTGCATGAGAAACAGGTAGGCAAACTTCTGTTATTCACAGTGCCATGGCTGTTTGTGCTGAGCCATTGTAGATCCTATAGTCTCTGCCACTTTTTGATTCTTTTGTTTAGTGTTGGTTACACCACTATTGATGCTACTGTATCTTTCATTTTGCCATGTGTGAATACTGGCTTCACTTTGTTTCCTTGAGAACAACCACAATTGTAAGAGGGACTCACAGTGCTCAGGAAAATATGAAGCTCACATAATCTGTTTCCTGGACATGCTAAACTTATCCTTCAAAAGTTTAAACTGTGAACACAGAGCAGTACCTTTTTCAACCTGTTTTTTTTTTTTTTCCTGAACTTTTTAGGTAGCAATTGCTGCATTCCTAGAATGTTATCTCTTGACATTAGTCTTGTTTCTGATGCACTCCTGTATTCTCTACACTACCATCTGTGAGGAAGAGCTGACTTGCTTAATGGAGTGGCACCCCACCTTAGGAATGCTCATTCTTCATCCTATATGACTTAAGATCTGCATGGGAGTGTGTAATGTCACTGTGATTGTAGGTAAGACAGAGCACTGATGCAATGGCCTGCTGCTTTGTGAAGCAGTAGTTTCACAAGGCTCCCATGGAAATGGGTATAGGTTGAGGGGTAAAGGACAGGCCCATCTTATTGCATGAGGGACATGTGTAGTGTAGAGAGTAAATAATATTAGTTGCTGCCCTTGTTATGCTTGTATACTATGAAACTAAGGAGCAGCATTTTTGGAACTCTGACTTACAAAAGGGAAGCTTCTGTGGCTCAAGCCCACATAATCATGAGGCTTGAGTGGAATGCCCCAAATCATGTACCATCCCCTCAGCGGGAGCAATCCTAGAACTGTGAGGATATGGGATGGTTCTAGGGGTGTGGGCCCCAGAAAGCTGCACCTTCTGGTAAATCCATGTTGTAGAGGTGGTTATAGTCCAACAGGAGAGAAACAAGGGGCAGGGTCCCCAGATTGTATTACATCTCAGTGGAATATCCTGCTCTGATGGTGTGACAAGCTCCTGCCAGCATCTGATATCTGATTTTGGAAAAGAACTTAGATAAGACTAAGAAAGATATTTCAAAGTCTGAAATTCCTCAGGCAGTGACTTTTCTGTCTTTCTCCACCACTAAAGAGGGAATTGGCCTGTAGTATATAAATTGGAATGCATTTGACAGTTAACTTGCTTTTCTTTGTTCATTCTGATTTTTTCACTCTTCATGGATGTTTTATCAGCAACAAAAATGCTTTCCCAAATTAGGTAGGCTCTGAACTTGGATTTACAATTAAAATTCCCCTCCAATACCCCTAAACCAAGCAATTAGCTTGATAATAGAATGTGTGTATGTGTGTTGTGTGTGCATTTTTTTTTTTTTTTTTTTTTTTGGTTGTTGCTCTATATAGCTCAGACTCATGGTAACCTTCCTGCTCTCAGCCTCCCCAGTGCTGGGATTACAGGCATGTGCAACTAGACCCCAGACTCTGGCTGGTTCAGCCCACCCTGGGGGTGGGGCTGGCATGGCTTGTAGTTCCAGGGATTGAAGTGTAGTTCCTGCACTTGCCTAAGCTTGCCTAAGTAGGTGTTTTAGTCTGCTGAGCTACTTTGCTGGTCCATTAGTAAATGTTTGCAGTACCTGCAATTTATAGTAATCTTGGAGAATGATACATGTATATAGTACAGCTTGATTCTTAGTTTAATCCCTTTTCTCCCTCTCTAATTCCTTTCTTCCAATTTTCATTCTTGAAATTATTAATATTAGTTCATGCTTATCACATTTAATATTTATGTTCATTAAGGTTACTAGACTTGCACATGGTACATCTGTGTGCTACTTGTCACCCATCACCCTAGCTCTAGTCCTTGGTCTCTTGTACTCTTCCCATCTGCAAGAGCTCCACCCCCTGTCTTTTTAATACATTCTTTATTATTCTCTTTGCTTGTACTTTGCTTTGCTCAAGTGAGAGCTACCATATGGCATTTATATTTCTTTGTCTGGTTTATTTTACTCAGCATTATATTTTCCAGATGCGTTTATTTTCTACAAATGTCTACAATCTGTCCCTTTTTATAGTTGAGGACTATTCTGTTATATGTAGATTCCATATTTTCTTTATCCAATCATCTGTTGAAGGCTGAATAGCATTTTCTTATACTAATAATAAACCATCCTTATATATTTTAGTTATGTAAACTAGACAATGCCTGTGCTTGCATTTATTTAATATTTGGTAATACATAAGGAACTATTAGAGTCATAAATTTATAATCACTGTAAAATCAAACTAAAAATTTCAGACTGGCATTAGTGAAACTCACGACGTAAGGTGTTCTGATGGTAAATGCTATATGGTAAGTTGAGTGGCCCATTGAGTACCTAATCATTTGGTCAACTGCTATTATCATTGCATCTGTGTGAGTGTTTCTGGATAACACTACCCCTCTGGAGCAGTTGAATATACAAAGCAAATTGTTTTCCCTAGAGGTATCAATCAGAGTCACTAGACAACATATTTAATGTAATACAATATAGGGGTTTGACTTACAGGGTAGGCTGACACTTGCTGCCTGCAGAGTCAGTGGTGGAAGAATGAGAAAGGGCTTTGAATTCCAGAAGCTCACTGCAAAGTTCTGTTGGAAGTGGAAGGCTCCCACTGGAAGACTGAAGAGTCTGTGCTGAAAGCCAGGCAATGACATCCAAGGTGATGACAAAGACTGGAGCTACTCCGAAGAAACCAAAGTGCGACATCTTTCATCTTTTCCCTCTTCTTACTACATTTAATAGGTGACATACCTACTGACTGGTGCCACTCAGACCCAGGGTGGAGCTTCTGTCTTCAGAAAATACCTTTCTCTATACTCAGAAGTACGCTGATCCAGTCAGTCGGGGATTTCTCACTCAGGTTGACATAACTTTTAACTATTTTATTAATATCTGTGACTTTCATCCAATTAGTAGAAGGCCTGAGTAGGACAAAAAAAGCTAGTTCTTCCTGCAATATTGAGAAATTTCTCCTGCCTGCCTGTTAGAAGTGGGATGCTACTCTTTTATTACCTTCAGATTTGAAGGTACAAATTATTCTTGGGCTTAAGGGAACTGGCTTTCACAAGGAATTTTTTTTTTTCTTACTCAGCCTTCTTTGAGGGCAGGGATGGTGTGGTATGTGGTGCCAGGGATCTATCCATGGTCTCCTGTGCTTGTCTAAGCTTGCTTAAGTATGTGCGTTAGGCCACTGAGTTATCTTGTTGGCCCCTCCCAAGGGAACTTACACCATCAGTTTCTTGGTTCTCAGGTTGCAGATTCAGATTGTAACTCAGCAGTGGCTCTCCTGATCTACACCTTGAGGCTACGTGTTTTGGGATTTAGTCTCCATAATCATGAACTAATTCTTTACAGTAAATCACATCCAGATATATATATATATCGTCTGTTCTTTTCTGAAGAGCTCTGTTCAATCTTTAGATTTGTATACTGAGTATAGCCTAAAAGACTTTAAGATTATGTTTTCTGAATTGGTTTCTAGTGAAATCTCTAATGAAATTAAATTTAAGGATGCTGATGACCCTATATCTATAAAGGGTCAAATAAAGAGACAAAGTTACAAATTTGGGCATGTATAGCAGTACCACATTGTCAGGTGGAAGTAGCACACACAATCAAACTAGAACAGGTCCTGACTACATATGTGAATCATATGATTTAGTGGTCCAAATGCTCATGGTCCTCACTTTAATGTGAATATAAATTAGACATTACATAAATGTATTCATTGTTGTATTGCCAAAATGTAAATATAGAAAAGTGCTCAATCTCCACTTAATGAGTAAAGTAGTTGTTGGTTAGTTGCTGAACCAATTGGATCATTTTTAATTCTTTAAAATGTAATTTATTGAAAAGTTTAAATGGTACAACGCTAGAATATGAATTACTGTTTTCCCCTGGGGTTTCTGTAGTTCCACAGATGGGGGCATGAGAAGAGAAAAATGAATTGTCTGGTTTATCGTTTTGGTTTACAGCTTCAGTGAATGCAATTTTGTCATGAGAATAGAATTTAAATATAAATTTAAAGTTTAGGAGTCTCTTTTTATATTACTTCTATAATCAGAAATTCATGTATGACGTTGAATGTGCAGAGAGTAGAAAAGTATTCAGAACTGTGAGAGATTCACTAGTTTATTAAATATTTATTCAGGCCACTAGAAATTTTATAGTGTTCAAACAGATTGGTTTTCAGTGCGGGTATCAGAACTACAAAGGATCAGAGTTTGCTTTTCATGATTGTCAGTGATATCAGAAAAAAACATCAAAGTACGGAGACTACAAAAACTTTGTCAAATATGTACCTCAGCAAAATCACTGTCTTTGTGGGAGGTGGAAGAATGAGGGGTGGACCTACAAACTTTGAGTAGGCTTCTTTGAGGTAGGAAAGATGCTAGCATGGTGAATCTGTCACTTAGTTCTTACCAACAGTGCTCAAAGTACACTTGGAAATAGGCCTGTATTTGCTGACCTTGGCTTTTGATTTTCTTTGGTAAGTTTCTCTGTTTTTCCCCCATCACTGTTTTATCAGCTAGTCTTTTTAGAAAATACTTCAATCTAGCGCTTTAAGCATAGGAAGCTTGGAGTTTTTATTTCAAGTTTTGTTCTTGGGAGAAAAAAATAAAAGGAATCAGGGAGTTCACGTTTTGTAGTGGTAGGATTTTGGAAACATTGTCAACTCACTGATATATAAGTTAATCCCCTAAAAGTCCTATATGCTTCTCTATAGTCAGTAGGTTGTATAATTCAAATATTCAATGTGTACTTCACTGTCTCTTTGGCAGCCAGCATAGGTATGCATTTGAAAATAAGGGGAGATGGGAACCAGAAATTCTGATAATGTTCTGTTTCTTGACATGGAAAATGATTACAGTGCATTCAACTTGTGGTACTCTGTCAAGTTGTATGTTCATGATTTCAGCTCTTTCCCCTGAGTTTTATACTTCCACATGAATAAGAAGCTATTCCAGAATGATATTAAAGGGACTGACAAGTATTGTCACAGCGGTGACAATTGCCTTTATCAGAAGTTGCAGAATGGGATAGGTGATTATAAATACTTAGATGTCTTTGCTTTCCAACCCACATGAACAATGTCCTTTGTATGTCAGTTTTCCACGTAGACCTTTACTGGCCACATGACAATAATAAACTTGTGAGATATCTGTCCTGTTGTGACAAGGTTACTTAGGTAAAGGTCATTCCCTTCCTGTTTGTGTTTGATGTGGTGAGACTGAGCCCTTGTGGAAGTGAGATGAGTGTTTCACTTGGTGTGAGAGATGAAGTTGTAAATCTAAGATCATAGAAATAAGAGAGAAATCAGTTATTTTGGAATATTTGCTTCTTCTATTGCCTACTTTGTAATATGATCTTTCACTTTGCTAATCCTACAGTCTTAAAATGGGATCCTGCACTTTTTTTGTGGCAGTGGGGGTTGAACTCATGATCTTGCACTTGCCCGACAAACACTTATTCTACTCAGTTGCCCAGGGACTCTACTTTGAAAGAGTTTGACTAAAGTTAATATTTGAAAAGTTTGAATGGACCTACAGTCTAAACTAGTATAAGTGGAACACATTATGGAATGTGAAAATTTTGTCTTATGCACACCTGTTTATGTATGTATGCATCTGAATAGGCTAAAACAAAGTTTGCATAAAAATAAGTAGAGACCTCCCTCCAGCCAGCAAAACCTCCTTCCAGCCAGCAGACAGGCCCAGCATGTATGACCGCCCTCCAGCCCGTCCATGAGAACTTTCTCCAGCTGACAGGCCAGGTGTGGAACCCCTCTCTCTTGGGTAAAAATATCAGTAGGTGCTAAGGTAACTGTACCAAAGCTCTACATAGGAGGTTAAACAACAGTGCTATACAAAATGACAAAAAGCAGGGCCAGGGAGATAACTCAGTAGTATAAGAACTTGCCTCAGAAGTGCAAGGGCCTGAGTTCTATCCCACGTTCCAAAAAAAAAAAAAAAATGATAAAAAGCAGGAGAAAAATGCATTCTCAGGCCCTGAGCCAACCCAGAAAAAGTGCAGGAGACATTAGCATAGAAGAAACTGGAAGTCACACACTTGAAATCTCTGAAATAATAGCATATGACAGAAAGAAACAACTGCAGAAAGGCATAGAGGAAATTAGATCAGAAATAATCTCTGAAGTAAAAAACAAGAAATAATAAATATAATGAAATAATTGCTAAGTGTTTCTAAAGAATGCACTCATAAAAAACAGAGAAGAGAAAAATGATGGAATATTTGAATGAGAAATATAAGAAAGAAATAAAGTGCATGAAGCGGATTCTGAGATATACAGGAAATTAAAACCTCAATAACAAGTTGGCAAAACCGTTTTTAAAATTAATTTTATTTAGAAAAAAGTTGCAGTGAGACAGCTTCAAAACAGGTTGGTAGGAGAGTTACAAGAATTAGTACATCGCATATTGTTGTCTTTGTAGTAGTCATCCATATCACAGGATGTAGACATCATATCCTGTCCAAAAAGTATTAGTACAAATCTTTCTTCTTGTTGAATTAAGAGAAAGTAGCTATATATCTATCCTAACTATTTTGTATATTCAGATACAAAATAGTCCTTCATTTATGTCATCTTTTTTTGCCTAGTGTTTTCAGAGATGGGCATTCCATTGCCATCCAAATATTGTAGGTATATGAATTCAACAAAATATTCCAATATAGGCCAGTAGTCCACAATAGTAGTGTTTTATCCACAGGACTGGCAATGTCCAAATTTGATGACTTGAGCCATCCACACCTCAGCTTATTAATGTGGTTTCACTTTTCATACCTTGATTCTACAGTTTTCTGTTGGATGGTTAAGACCAAGATAAAGCAAGACCTATATAACAAAAAATGTAACTTTTGTATTTGACAAGGTCAGTCAAGTCCCCTCAGAACTTACCCCACAACCCTGTAACACACTTTGTAGATCCTTTGTCAGTGTCAGTCATATGGATGAGTCATGGCCATTGATTGACCAATTCTATATCTGTGAAAGCCTGAGAGAATGTTTTCTCTTATGTGACTCTCTTTAGGCACACACTACATCATCAATCACCTTCCTCTGTACTCCATACTCTCCTTGATCAGAAAATTTGGGACACAACTGAGTTACATGATGTTACAACGCAGATTTTCCTACATCCTGAGTCCTGATTGACCTTGAAAGACTAGGACTGAGATATTTGTTCATATTTCTTTAAATTTTTATTTTTAATTCTTTTTCCATATTAAGTACAGACTTAAAGTTTAACATATCAATACTTGATGGAAAATACATGCTCCATCTTATGCTTAAATGTTTGATATTCAGACAGATAGTGAGGTTAAATCCACTTGCATATATTGTAGGGCAATAATAAACTTTTCTTCTGGAGGGTTAGCAACCTAAGTTTGCAGACAAAAAATTAGAGAAAAAGAAGGGCTGCAAGGACAGGCAAAACTATTTGAATGAAAGTGAAGATACGCTTTCAGACCTTGAAGATACTATTGCATCTAGTGAAAAGGAAGAAAAGATCTCTCAGAAACAAGAATGATTCAGGAAAAATAATTCAATATCTGCAAGATAATACAAAGATGAACAACATAAGACTAATAGGTATCAGTGAGAATGAAGGAGTCAATAGAAGTGTTATAATAAGAATATGAGCAGAATTTATAGCAGAAAACTTCCCAAACATAAGGAAAAAACTGACATTCGGGTAATCATAGCATACAGAACTCCAAATAAATTCAACCCAAATAAAATCAAACCCAGACATATAATAATGGAGATTCTAGAAATTCAGCACAAGAACAGTATACAAAAAGATGCTAGATAAAAGAAACCGATCAAATTTAAAGGAAAACCCATTATAATAGTGGAAGAGCAGCCCCAGAGACTGGCCAGAGACAGTGCGGCCGACTCTAGCATCCTCCTGATCCTGCCCTCGCCCGCCAAGCCCCAGAGACCTCCCGAGACAGCGAGACCCATGGCCTAAGACAGTGGCTGACTACAGCGGCCTCCTGGATCCCGCCCCAAGCTCTCCCAGGGAGTGGGAATTTGCACGACTCACCAGGGTTCCCAGATCAGTGAGAGTGTGGTGAGTCTGAGGGGGATCCATTGGCTTCTTCCCACTCATGCTACCGGGATCCCTACCCCCAACCCCTCCAAGCCAGTGACTGGCCTGAAACCTCAGGACACACTCACCAACACCTCCCTGGATCTCCTGCCCTAAAGCCCACTGAAAGAGGGGTAATTTCCCCGATTCTCTGGGCATCAAAGTTCAGTGAGTGTAGAACTCCAGGCTCGACATGCTGAGAGACATTTCCCAGGGAT
>PVKA01050363.1:0-12770 GCA_004027165.1 Ctenomys sociabilis | reverse complement strand
CAGAGTTGGATGGTAGAGGACGAGGATCACAGTGTGTAGAATTCTAATTTGAGGACCCTTGTGAGGGTGTCTCCTAATTGGCTCTGGTTCAGATAACTTGCAAAAGGCGGAAATGTAAGCGGAGAAGGTTTCTGATGCACAGCTGAAGTTACTCTGGAAGAGGGGAATTCCTTCTGGAGACCTGTACCAGCAGCTCTCAGCCAATGCATGGTTTAACAAACCTACTCAAGACCGAATACCAGCCGGGCTTGGTGCTATGGACCTGTAATCTCACAACACTGGGAGACTGAGGTAGGAGAACTGCAAATTCAAGCCCAGCCTGAGCAATTTAGATGTTCACTGAGATCTTGTTTCAAAAGATTTTTCAAAAGAAAATGTAAAAGTACTGAAGGGGCTAGGAAGACAGCCCAGAGGTCTAAGTGCCTGCCTGGCAAATGCAAGCACCTAAGTTTGATCCTCAGTACTAGCATACTATGCTAGCCATGGAACCCCAGGCACGCCCAGCCATCCACCAAAACCATGCATGGTGGCACATGCCTGTAATCCCAGCACTGAGGAGGCTGAGACGGGGTGATAACTACAAATCTAAACTATGTAGTGAGACCCTATATTCAAAGAAGAAAAGTTAATATTTAAAAAAATACAAATAAGCCGGGCGTGGTGGCGCATGCCTGTAATCCCAGCACTAGGGAGGCTGAGGCAGGAGGATTGTTGTGAGTTCGAGACCAGCCTGAGCTACAAAGTGAGCTTAAGGACAGCCTGAACTGCACAGTGAGACCCTGTCTCAAAAAAGACAAAAAATAAATAAATAAATAAATAAAAATAAAAGGACTGAAGACGTAGCTCCCTGTAAAGACCCTAGGTTCAATCCCAAATACTACCAAAATCCAAACAACAAAATAAAACCCCTAATTATTTGGTCAGTATTATTTCTTTAGTACACAAACATATGGATCCCTTGAGATGCATCTAATGTAGGCTGGACTCCCAATAGCTGCTCCCAGCTGTGGGTTGGGTACAGGCCCGTACCACATGTCCTTTATTGTTCTCCAACCAGCCGCTGCTAGAAGCATATTCTTCTCTTGGTGAAAGGCAGGAGCAGGAGAGATCAAGGCCAACTTTGCATGCACATTTCAAGCAGCTACTTGAACTGTGTTTTTTGGGGTTTTTTTTTTTTTTTTGCAGAACTAGGGATTGAACTCAGGTGCTTATGCTTGCCAGGGAAACACTTATTCTACCGAGCCATCTCCCCTACCCTTGAATTGTGTTTTCTAACATCCTGTTGGTCAAAGGAAGTCACTAGCCAGCTCCAAAGTCAAGGAGTAGAAAAATCACTCTATTCTACTTGGATGACAAAGCAAGTCATATATATGGACAAGGCACATCACGGGGCCAGGGAAGATGGAGGTAGGGGGCCGAGGGGATGGGTGATTCAGGAACAACAAGCTGTCTTATCAAAGAAAAAGCAGTTTCCTTGCTTCTTAGTTGTATATTCAACCCTATGCAATATCCTCATTCGCTGTTCTTACCAAAACCACTGTCTTTCTTCTTTTGCCTCATTATATCTGGAATCTGCTTCCTCTTCTTCATTCACACTGAACTGCTTGCCCAGACTGTTGTCACAGTCTGCTAGCTGCTCGCCTTGTCTCTGCTCTCATCATTTCCCAATCCATCACCCACAGAGGTGCCAGCTATTACCAGTATCTCATCAGCATCCACATCATCATTATTGTTATCTACCTTACATGGCGCTTACTGGTTCATGGGCCCAGCTCCTGCGTTAAACTTAGCACATCTGGATGGCAAGAACTGCGGGGATTTTTTTTTTCCTAACTTTTGAAACTTTAGCATCCTTCTGCACTGGGTCTGACACATAGTAAAACTTCAATAAGTTAATATGAAAAGAAGAAGCAAAAAAGGAAGATGGCATTCCAATTTAAGTCTGCATGACATTAAAGCCTGTACTCTTCCTGTGTTACCTTAGGATATCCTGGGGCACAGATGCATGGCTGATAAAAATAAAGATAAAACTCAAACCTTCCACTGCTACACCATGGAAGAGCAGGCTACTAGATCTAGATTAACTAAAGGTTCTTTCTCATAATCACAATAATTCCTCTTAATCCTAATTTTTCTAAAATGGAAAAATCTAGAAGCCATAAAAAATTTAAATGGCCATAAGCACATTAAATATATGGTATGATGCTCAAGTTACTCTTTGAGAAATGTGTATGCATTATTTGTCTATAGGATGTTGTTAGGAACTGACTGAAAAAGTTTTTAACGTTGTACTAGTAAAGGCTGTGGAAAGAGACTTTCACAAATTCTGCTCATGGGAATGCAAATTGGTTCAACCTCTATAGAGGGCAATTTGGCAATATTTATCTGTTCTTTCAGCACTGATATAGGAAGGTCTCAGTATATCTTGTATTATTAGAGAAAAGGCAAGATGCTGAAACAAAATGGTGTAACATTTTGTGTGTGTTATAAGAAGGAAACCAGTTATACATTTATATTGTCCCTGCTCAGACAAGCCTGGAAAGATACACAAAGATTATTAATAAACTTGCCTATGGTTAGAAGAAACCTGAGCTGGAGAACAAGGGTAGAAGGAAGATTTATTTTTCATTATCAATTTTTTATTTTTAAAACTTTATTCCATGTAGATTTTTTTTTTTTTTTTTTTTTTTTTTTTTTTTTTTTTTTTTTTTTTTTTTTTTTTTTTTTTTTTTTTTTTTTGCAGAACCGGGCATTGAACTCAGGCCCTTGCACTTGCGAGGGAAGTGCTTATTCCACTGAGCCTCCTAGAATTGTTTAGATTTCAAAAATAATATGAAAGAACAATGAACTGGAAAACATTTACCATATAGTATGATAAAGTGTTCATTTCCTTAACCTACAAATTTATAAATAAGTTTTAAAAAGTTAACAGAGAAGAAGAAGTCAGGAATGTAGACACAAGTTTCAAGAATAAATACAAATGACCAGTCTTATGAAAATGTGCTTAAACATTATAGAAGATTAGGAAAATCAGAAGGAATCCTATGGAGAATGAACTCTATTATTAGATGTGGTTAAGTGGAGAACAAATGATGAGTTATTAAGGCTGATAAGGGATTTCTTTCAATTATCTGATAAAGGAAAATTTCCAGCATTTGAAGGAAATAATTCCTTCCAATCCTTACGATCTTTAATTCTTTATGGCAGCTGTTGATAAGGCTAAGCAGGCCAGCAGAAAGCACGGAGAAAGAGGAGAATAATGGGAGTTCACCTAGAAAGCTCCAAAACCTTGCAACAGGAAGAGAACTTGGAGCCCATTTTTCAAATCCTCCCACCTAACATTCCTCTCTTGGGACCATCCCAGATCTACTTCTTAACAACACTGAGCAGGTTATGAATATCAGTCATTCAATCAGTAAACCTGTATAGGGCTGGGGAGATAGCTTGGTGGTCTAAGTGCCTGCCTGGCAAGCTCAGGGACCAGAATTCAATCCCCAGTGCCACATGCCATGCTGACCCCAGAACCCCCAGCACACTGTGCCAACCACAGAACCAGGCATGGTGGCACACACTTGTAATCCCAGAGCTTGGGAGGCAGAGACAGGAGGATCACTATCAGTCTAAGCTGCATAATGAAACCTTGTACCAAATAAATAAATAAATAAACAAACATCTACAAAGTTGCTACTGTGTCCAGGCACAACTTATCCTTGTAGAAACAGGCATTAATAAACTACATTTCAAGGGGCCAGGGAGATGGCTCAGTGTAATAAGTGCTTCCCTGGCAAGTGCAAGGACCTGAGTTCAATCCCCGGTTCTGCCAAAAAATTAAAATTTAAAAATACATTTCAAACAAATATATAATTGCATTGCAGTAGGCACTATGAAGAATTATGAACATTATGTAATGAGAGCCTGAAATTATGGGAAAACTCCAATAGGAATTTTAGGAAAGTTGAGCTGACGGGGATGAATAGGAATTTCATTAAGCAAAAGGAGAAAAAAAATGTACTAGGTAGAAGCATCAGCAAAGGCCCTATCTCACTAAAGACTTCTTTCTCCCATAATCACAATAATTTTTCCCTAATCCTAAATCTTCTAAAATGGAAAGGTCTCGAAGCCATAAAAAATTTAAATGGCCATAAGTACATTAAATCTGCGAAATGATGCTCAACTTTACTCTTAGGGAAATGTGGGTGTCAGGGTTCAAGGACCAGGATGGAAAAGGTGGTTGGGAATAATAATGAAAGCATGGCTCGGGTGAGGCTGAGTGGGAATCTGACCACAGAGAGTGCAGTCGTTACTCTTACAGTACTGAGGGATCATAAGGGGCCTAGAGGGGAAGGGGAAGGGAACAGACCTTGGTGAGATTTCCATTTTGAGATTCTTGCTCTGGCTGCAAAGTTGGAGGGAGCCACGAGTAGAAGTGCTGGTGGGTTAGGAGGCAGATGTCACAGACAGGGAATGACAATGCTTTGGTCAGAGGTGCAGAGGGAGAGCAGTGTGGACACATGACATGATCTGATGGCTCAGATATCAAGAATGATGGAGAGAAAATGACAATAATGCCTCCTAAGCTTTTGGTATGCCCCAACAGGTAACACTGGAACAGATAACATGAAGGGAACCAGATTTGGGAGGAGATACGAGAGTTAGATGAGGACAGTCCAGGTTTGAGATGCTCTTGAGAGGACCAACAACATTTATTCATGAGGTGTCTGCAAGGCAGCTGACAGTAGAATGTACAAGTCTGTTTATTTGCAAGACAAGGAAAAACACAGATAAACACAATTCCCGTCTTTGAGGCTCTTGCTCTTCCACTGCTCGGTTGTGTGTTCTTTCTTCTTTCTTTTATCTCTGACACTCTCCATTCTCTTCCATATTCCTCATTGGATGGAATGAGCCAGCACCTTAGCTGTATAGATCCTCAGACTCCTCGCTTCTGAGGCTTTGTGACCCCTGCCCCTCACCACCGAGTCTCATGACCATGCACAATCCTTATCACTAAGAGCACACAGACCTCAAGCCTCTCTCACATTATAGCCATGTCGTGCTGTCCTCCAGCTCTCTCACCCCCACCCCTCCCCCTCCAGGGCTTCCATCCTGCTGTCTACTGTCCCATTTTTTTCATTCCTACTGCTATATGTCCAGACCCTTCTAGAAGGTTTTCTTCTCCATCATGGCCTGACACATACCAGACATTCAATAAATACCTGCTGACAAAATGATCATCCATGTCCTTATCTCCCACCCATTCTGCACCCCAGTGGGGTCCAGGGTTGGCCTCCACCATGCAGCCCGAGGCCAGCTGTCCAGCGCTGTAGGAATCTGATCTAACAAAGACCTTTTGGCTCTTTTTACAGGCCTCTCTTCAGTATTTCTGACATTATTGCTTTTTCCTACCCTTTTAAACTCTGTTTCTTTGAATTCTGAATTTTCTCCCTTGACTACTTCCTCTTAGTCTCTTTTGAGGGATCTAAGCCTCAAGAACTGTCTACAGTCTTCATTATTTCTCTGTACATTTCCCCCAAACAATCCTGTCCATTCTATATTGTGAATCCCTAATTATCTATGGCCAGCTTAGAATGCTACCAAACTCCAAAACATGTGTACCCGACTGCCTACTTGACATTTCCACTAGGCTTATAGTAGACATTCATTCATTAAATATCTGTTGCATGCATGAGCAAAGAGCCTGCAAAGGGTGAAATATAATAATACATTAATATAATAATAGGTAAAAACCCTCTTTATTAGGGATAAATACTAATCTATTTCTTTCAAACAACTTTTCATCTTCCATTCCATACTTGAATTAATTACATATCTAGTCACCCACATTGAACCCTGAGGTCAGTTTTCTTCACTTATCTCTATGGGAGTCAGTCTTCCCTTGATTATCCCCACAAGTTTACCCTAGTTCAGGCATTTGCTGGTCCTTGATGGACTTCCCTTTTTGTTGTTATCATAGCTCATCTGGATCGATTCAGTAGCTTTCTATGCCAGGCTCCCATATCTTATGTGTGTGTGTGTGCGCGCGTGCGTGAGTGCGTGCGCGCGCGCGTGTGTGTGTGTGTGTCTGACTCAGCCTGCCTTAGGGGTAGGGCTGGTGTGGCATGTGGTGCAGGGATCAAACCATGGTCCATGCAGGAGCCTAAGCTTGCCTAAGCAGGTGCTTTAGACTGCTGAGATATCTCTCCGTCTCCCTCATCAGCCCTCTTCCTCATCTTTTTATCATGGTTCTTTAAAAAAAAAAAACCTGACTGACAAAACTCACACAAAATTTACCATGGTAATCATTTTGCGTTGGACACATGAGTTTTTTAGTATTTCCCAGTGGTTGTACAACCATCACAACTCTAATTCCAGAACATTTCTATTATCCCCAAAACCAATCCTGTACTTCCCAATTTTCCCCTTTTCCCCATCTCTTGGCAACCCCTGTCTCTGGATTTACCTATTCTGGACATCACGCATAAAGGGAATTCTACAATATGTGGCCTTTTGTGTCTGGCTTTTTTCACTTCACATAATATTTTCAAGTCTTATCACATTGTAGCATGTAGTGTTTTGTTCCTTTTATGGCTGAATACTATTCCATTGTACCATTTTATCACATTCTGCTTATTCATCAGTTGATACAAGTTTGAGTTGTTTCCACTTTTCAGCTATCATGAATAATGGTGCTATGAGAATTAAAATACAAGTTTGGTGTGGGCATATGTTATCAGTTCTCTTGAGTATCCCTAAAATTATTGGGCTGTATGATAACTCTGCTTAACATCTGAGGAGCCGCCAAGCCAGTTTGCACAGAGTGCATTCCTACCACTTACATATGAGGGCTCCAATTTCTTCACAATGCCACTTGTTGTTTTCTTTTTCTTTTTTTATAGCAGTCCTAAAGGGTATAAAGTAGCACTGAACTTCAGCTTTCATTTTTCATACCCTGTGACCAACAATGTTGAGCACCCTTTCCATTTTTGACTATTTGCGTTATCTTCTTTGGATGCAGAGTCTTGCTAAAAACTAACCTCATCTTTCTGCCTCCATACTCAAAATAGTGAAATGTTGCCTATTGCCTAAATAAAAATTTTCATGGTGTGGCATATAAGGGCCTCCTGGGTCTGACCTTCCTGTTCAACATCTGTCATTTCTTCTCCCCATACTTTGTGTTTTAGCTACATTGAACTGAGGAGAGAGAGGAAAGATTTTACTTTTGCTTCTTCTCGTCCATCTAATCTCCAGCCATAGAGGGTGCTCAGCCAGAGTGACTGGGGCAGCAAAGCACCTGGCCAGCAGAGTGACAGGGACAGCTCCCTGGAGCTTTGGTCTTCTCACCAGTCCTCCTGGTCTTGCCTCTTGGCCACGCTCTCGCTGCCCTCGCTAGGTCACAAGTCCCAGCCTGACTGTGTTTGTGGCAACAGAACTCACTGAAGGATTCTAGCATGTGAGATCTCCTCGCATCACTTTGCTTGCTGGACCTACAATAGTAGGCAGAACGTGCAGTGCAGAGGAGGCAGGTGGGCAGAGGAACAGCAGGCAGTTTGTTCTGTGAGCCTTTTTCCTCTCCCCTCTTAACGGCAAAGGGCTAGAGAGTGAGCTTCTATTGTGATTAAGTTATAATTTAAGGCAGTGAACATGTGCTCTGCTGGTGGCTATAAAGATTCAAATCATAAAGTTTTACAGTGGAACGGTTTCTGTAAAAGCATCGTTAGGAAGTGGGAACCATGCCTTTAATTCTTATGACATATGGGACTGCCTGATTTGTTTTGGTTTCGGTGGCATTGAGTAGGGTGATGGGCTGACTAATTAAAGTCAGGCCTTCTTCCCCCCCCATCAGAGGACCACGTGGAACGGTGGAACCTTCCTCCCCTCTGCTGTCTTCCTGTCAGTTCATCTGTGACAAGGAGCTCTCAGAAATCAAAAGTAGATTCTGGGTGTGTTGGCACATGCCTGTAATCCCAGTGCTGGGGAGGCTGAAAACAGGAGGATCACTACAAGTCTGAGCTGCATAGCCAGACCCTGTACCAAATTCATAAAAAAAAAAAAAAAAAGATCTTTAGAAATCCAAAGGAGTCAACCTTCATCACCTAAATATTTTAAAATCTCTTCCAACTAAATAGGTTTGTTTCTTGTAGGATCTACAGCTTCCTTCGTCCCTTACTAGCCCAAGTGGAAGTCATTTCCTTCAGAGGGAACAGCAAAGGAGAGAGTGGGGCCCTATAGGTAGATCAGTGGTAGAGACAAAGAGAATCCTTGTGCACTCATTCTCTTAAACAACTTTCCTTCTGGAAGGTTAACCCAATGGGGATGTTGCTATTACCTGGCTGCTACTCGCGCCAGCTGACTTGTGTGCTCACCGGGATTCTGCCATACTTGTTTCTAAGCCTCATTATGCAGGAGCAGTGTTTGTTCATAATTCGCTCATTTCATTATATGTTTTGTAAACTCAACAGTATAAAATTTAAAGTTTCATTTCTATGAAAGTGAAGTTGAAAACTAGGTTTGTGTCTAAAAGAATTGCTGTTGCAGGAATGTAAGACTGATTGAAGAAAACTATCACAACCACCTAGAAATGTAACTTTAATTGCTTTAGGTTCTTGGTTCCACTGAAATCTAAAATTGTAGATAATCTTGAGTGTAATTTATGTGAGAAGGATCTGGGAAGGCAATCAGCAGACACATGCCCTGGCCTTACATCAAAAGACTGAAGGGTGGATCCATATATTTGAAGTTAAAATAAAGTGTTCAAGGTAAGTGTATATCTCTTTTTAATAACATTTGACTTTATAGGACTTTTCAGATTAACTAACCAATCCATTGAATAAGATTTCTTGTTATAGGATTTATCACTTATTGGGTGTCATTATGAGTTTTAAATCTTCTTAGAGAAAGACATTGCTATCCCCATTTTATAAGTAAGGAAACCGAAGCTTCTCTGTGGTTTGCCTTGCCCTAGTTCACCCAGAGGCTGGCCATCCCAGTTTCTATTAGCTGTAGGACCAAGGAGAAAGAAGAGCCTCCTGTGGAATGCATGAGGAGGTGATACAGGCAAAGTGCTTATGTTTGATTTTAAGAGTAGTAAGCAGAATCTGATCAGCTGCTGAGAATATAAATTGGTATTATCACCTTGAGAAACGATTGCATTATCTTCACTTAGTCAATATGTCAGCTCTCAGATCACCTACCCTGCGCTGAGCACTGATCTAGGTTCCTGAGAAATGGCAATGAGCAAAGTAGCTAAAAATAAGTGGTTGCATGCCCTTAGCTTGCATTCTGTTCTGTGATATAGCAGTTCCTTCTTTAGCTGTATTCCCAAAAGAACCTCTTGTTCTAGTATTCTTAGAGATGGATGTACAACAATCTTCACAGCAAAGTTGTTCATAATGGCGATCAGATAGGCAAATAAGCAAAATGTCCATCAACAGGGGAACAGATAAACAGATTGTGGCCTATTCATATAACTGGGGACCATAAAGCAATGAAAATGACAGTGCTATAGCCACATGAATCAACGCAAAGAACTATTAGAAATGTACTGTTAAGCGAGTCGCAGAAGAATGTGTACAGTGATATATACTAATATGACATCCCAGAACAAGCAAAAGTAAGCAATAGATTGCATCAAGATGTACGTATTTGGTGGACAATACAGAAAAATAAGAGCCTATTTGAGAGAGGCAAATTAAAAAACACTGAGATTCCATCTCACCCCAGAAAGAATGGCTACCATCAAGAAAACGACCAATAATAGATTCTAGAGGGGCTATGGGAAGAAAAGGAGCCCTTCTCCACTGTTGGTAGGAGTGCAGACTGGTGCAACTAGTGTGGAAATCATTGTGGAGACTGCCATAAATTTAGGATTAGAAGTGTCATTTAAACCAGCTATTCCCCTTCTGGATATCTTCCCAGAATTAAAAACATCATACTACAGTGATATATATGCACTCATGTTTATAGCGGCACAATTTATAATAGCTAGATCTTGGAAACAACCCAAATGCCCATCAGCTGTGGAATGGATAATTTTTTTAAAAAGGGTAGTCTTTTTATACAATAGAGCACTACTCAGTCATAAAGAAGAATAAACTGGAGACTTTTGTAGATAAATGGATGCAACTCAAGACCATACTCTTAAGTGATATAAATCAGATGCAGATATGTATATTGTCTCCCTAGTGTGAGAAGCTAAGAAAGAAGGTAAAAGCAAAAATTAAAAATATATATGTGTGTGTGTGTATAGTTATAGATAGTTATATAATTAATATATAATTAATTTATTTTAGTCTGTTGAAAAGAAAGGGTTTTTTTTTTTCATTTTATGTATTTGGTACAAGGTCTCACTATGCACATCGGACTCATAGTGATCCTCCTGTTTTCAGCCTACCTAGAGTTGGGATTATAGGTGTGTGCCACCATGCCAGGACTCTGCATCTCAGTGCATCTCAGGGTCAGGGATGGCATGGCAGGTGCTGACTGGAAACCAAACCCTGGTCCCTATGCTCGCCAAAGCAGGTGCTTAGTCTGCTGAGATAAATGGATGCAATCTTGCTGGCCCGAAAAGAAAGGTTTGTGTTAATATTGTTTGGAAAATTGAATGTTGATATCTTGCATGCTGAGTAACTAATTTAAAGTTAACAGTATGCACTGTATTAACCATTGTTATCCTCCTATTACCTGTTTTGAAGTTTTGAAGTTTTTTTGTCCTCTTTATAATAAAAAAATTTTTTTTAAAGAAAAAGAAAGATCTGAGGGGAAATCTGAGACAGTAGATACATGTGTGGCGAGAGAAGGACAAGATCCCAAATCTAGAAGGAGCACGTAAAAAGTGCCACCTGTGAGTGGCCTCACTCTATTTCTTTCATTGGATGGAAGTTCACAAATGTTATTATGACTGAGCTTCACAAGTTTCATGTAACTCATAGAAAATATTTAATAGAAGGTGGGCATGGTGGTACCCATGCAATCCAAGCACTCAGGAGGCTGAGGCAAGAGGGTTGTCTCAAGTTCGATGCCATCCTGAACTGTCTAGGAAGCCCTCTCAAAAATAAGACATGTGATGCCTTGAAAAAGGCAAATAATATAGAAAAAGTATACAGATGAAAAATCAAAAATCTTGAATTGAGGAAACTTGAGGTTAGAAAACCCAGGAGGAGGCCAAATCTCTAGAAACACTGAACTTATCTTGGTAACTTGCATCAGAATCCATCCCCTGGTTTTTCTTTCTGTCTCTCACTCGTGAGAGGATCTCTGTGCTCTTCAAGTCCTCTTTTTTTTTCCACTCAGCATAAATTTCAAATTCACACAATAATAGCATTTATTTCTCATGCATCTGCAGGCTGTTCTAAGCTCACCTTGGCCAAATATGCCTGGTCCTTGCAATAGGCTACACCCTAGGCTGAGCCAAACATGTTTATTCTGCATCTCAAGCAGAAAAGAGAATGGCTACCTTGGAAGACTGCTTAACTCCTGCCACATAAGGGCGTTTCAAGGCCAAGTGTAGAGTACACTTACTGATACGCCACTGGCCCAGACAACCACATTGTTGAGCCAAAAGTCGAAGAGCTTGGAAGTGTAATTTTCCACAAAGGTAGCAGAGAAATAGTGCTAGGAGCATGGTCCCGTCAGTAAAGCACTTGTCTGGCATGCCCAGACCCTGGACTTGATTCTCACCATTACAAAATAAAGTAAAATTAAATAAAACGTCAGTCTGGACTTCTGCTTCTGTTTTTATTTTTGTGTTTTGTGGAATTTTTTGACACAAGATCTCACTAACAGTTCAGGCTGACCTGGATTCACCATGTAGCCCAGGCTAGCCTCAGACTCACAGTGATCTCCTGCCTCAGGCTCCCAAGATTACAGGCATGGCTTATAGGCATGCTGAGATTACAGGCATGGCTTATAGGCATGCTGAGATTACAGGCATGGACTTCTGCTTCTTTTGTGCCCCCCACCCCCATACCAGGAATTGAACTCAGAACCTTGTGCTTGCCAGGCAGGCACCATGCCTCTGAGCTATATCCCCAGGAGACTTCTGCTTATGAGAGCAGATTTCCTTTTCGAAGGAACAAATGGTAGCAGAGGAATAATCCACAATCCCAAGACTCCTCAAATTTTATCCAATCATAGGTATCAGCTTTAACTCTGTGATCTAGAGATCTCTTGATCTAAAAGATCTAAGGACTTAAAAAATACATCATTGTGTCCCCTCTTAACATACATTATGGTAGAACAGGGACCAGATGTATAACAGCGCTAAATTAGTCCATCCAAAAGAGAAAGAAATGGAGAGAGTTAGGAATCAGCAGTCCTTAGCAGTTCTAACACAGTTTCCACCATCATGGAGGTGGGGATGTTTTTTGATTGTGCTTCTCACAAGTGAATCTCCAATCTACTCTTCATGATCTTTGATTCACTCTTTTCTTTTTTAATACCCTTGAGAAAGAAGGGGAAAGTTTAAAAGTGAGAAAAGAAGGAAAAAATGGAAACAAACAAAATGGGGAGGGGAAGGGTTGAAGGGAAGTGGGCGAATCTGATAAAAGAGTCCAATTATATCATATGTAGGTGCAAATTATCTATGAAGACTGTGGCCATTATGTATATATCTATTATCCTTGAATGCTTCTGAAAGGGGCATTAAATAATAGGCTTCTGTGTGGCGGAGCAGCTTCTTCAGCCTACTAGCTACTTGAGAGATGTGGAAGCCCAGAAACCTGCCTACATCTTGAGTGACCTCAGTCTCTCTTTTTTCTTTTTTCTTTTTTTTTTTT